>LR812536.1:6481268-6591968 GCA_903798195.1 Danio kyathit | reverse complement strand
TTCTATTTGACTACTGTATGTACAGTAAGGGTGGTTTTGACAAAATATCGCCTGTAGTAAGTTGGTCTGGTCTCCATGAAGTTACTACAAACCTTCAAAATATGAATAAAAATCTTTGGTGAGGTACAGTAGTGTTTTAATTTATTTAGTTGACTACTGTATGTACAGTAAGGGTGGTTTTGACAAAATATCGCCTGTAGTAAGTTGGTCTGGTCTCTGTAAAGTTACTACAACCTTCAAAATATGAATAAAAATCTTTGGTGAGGTACAGTAGTGTTTTTATCTGTGTATTTGACTACTGTATGTACAGTAAGGATGGTTTTGACAAAATATCGCCTGTAGTAAGTTGGTCTGGTCTCCATGAAGTTACTACAACCTTCAAAATATGAATAAAAATCTTTGGTGAGGTACAGTAGTGTTTTAATTTATTTAGTTGACTACTGTATGTACAGTAAGGGTGGTTTTGACAAAATATCGCCTGTAGTAAGTTGGTCTGGTCTCTGTGAAGTTACTACAACCTTCAAATTATGAATAAAAATCTTTGGTGAGGTACAGTAGTGTTTTAATTTATTTAGTTGACTACTGTATGTACAGTAAGGGTGGTTTTGACAAAATATCGTCTGTAGTAAATTGTTCTGGTCTCCATGAAGTTACTACAACCTTCAAAATATGAATAATAATCTTTGGTGAGGTACAGTAGTGTTTTTATTTGTCTATTTGACTACTGTATGTACAATAAGGGTGGTTTTTGACAAAATATCGCCTGTAGTAAGTTGGTCTGGTCTCTGTGAAGTTACTACAACCTTCAAATTATGAATAAAAATCTTTGGTGGGGTACAGTAGTGTTTTTATTTGTCTATTTGACTACTGTATGTACAGTAAGGATGGTTTTGACAAAATATCGCCTGTAGTAAGTTGGTCTGGTCTCCATGAGGTTACTACAACCTTCAAAATATGAATAAAAATCTTTGGTGAGGTACAGTAGTGTTTTAATTTATTTAGTTGACTACTGTATGTACAGTAAGGGTGGTTTTGACAAAATATCGCCTGTAGTAAGTTGGTCTGGTCTCTGTAAAGTTACTACAACCTTCAAAATATGAATAAAAATCTTTGGTGAGGTACAGTAGTGTTTTTATCTGTGTATTTGACTACTGTATGTACAGTAAGGATGGTTTTGACAAAATATCGTCTGTAGTAAGTTGGTCTGGTCTCCATGAAGTTACTACAACCTTCAAAATATGAATAATAATCTTTGGTGAGGTACAGTAGTGTTTTAATTTATTTAGTTGACTACTGTATGTACAGTAAGGGTGGTTTTGACAAAATATCGCCTGTAGTAAGTTGGTCTGGTCTCCATGAGGTTACTACAACCTTCAAATTATGAATAAAAATCTTTGGTGAGGTACAGTAGTGTTTTTATCTGTGTATTTGACTACTGTATGTACAGTAAGGGTGGTTTTGACAAAATATCGCCTGTAGTAAGTTGGTCTGGTCTCTGTGAAGTTACTACAACCTTCAAAATATGAATAATAAACTTTGGTGAGGTACAGTAGTGTTTTAATTTATTTAGTTGACTACTGTATGTACAGTAAGGGTGGTTTTGACAAAATATCGCCTGTAGTAAGTTGGTCTGGTCTCTGTGAAGTTACTACAACCTTCAAATTATGAATAAAAATCTTTGGTGAGGTACAGTAGTGTTTTAATTTATTTAGTTGACTACTGTATGTACAGTAAGGATGGTTTTGACAAAATATCGTCTGTAGTAAGTTGGTCTGGTCTCCATGAAGTTACTACAACCTTCAAATTATGAATAAAAATCTTTGGTGAGGTACAGTAGTGTTTTTATCTGTGTATTTGACTACTGTATGTACAATAAGGGTGGTTTTTGACAAAATATCGCCTGTAGTAAGTTGGTCTGGTCTCTGTAAAGTTACTACAACCTTCAAAATATGAATAATAATCTTTGGTGAGGTACAGTAGTGTTTTTATCTGTGTATTTGGCTACTGTATGTACAGTAAGGGTGGTTTTGACAAAATATCGCCTGTAGTAAGTTGGTCTGGTCTCCATGAAGTTACTACAACCTTCAAAATATGAATAAAAATCTTTGGTGAGGTACAGTAGTGTTTTTATCTGTGTATTTGGCTACTGTATGTACAGTAAGGGTGGTTTTGGCAAAATATCGCCTGTAGTAAGTTGGTCTGGTCTCTGTGAAGTTACTACAACCTTCAAAATATGAATAATAATCTTTGGTGAGGTACAGTAGTGTTTTTATCTGTGTATTTGACTACTGTATGTACAGTAAGGATGGTTTTGACAAAATATCGTCTGTAGTAAGTTGGTCTGGTCTCCATGAAGTTACTACAACCTTCAAAATATGAATAATAATCTTTGGTGAGGTACAGTAGTGTTTTAATTTATTTAGTTGACTACTGTATGTACAGTAAGGGTGGTTTTGACAAAATATCGTCTGTAGTAAGTTGGTCTGGTCTCTGTGAAGTTACTACAACCTTCAAAATATGAATAAAAATCTTTGGTGAGGTACAGTAGTGTTTTTATTTGTCTATTTGACTACTGTATGTACAGTAAGGGTGGTTTTGACAAAATATCGCCTGTAGTAAGTTGGTCTGGTCTCCATGAAGTTACTACAACCTTCAAATTATTAATAAAAAACTTTGGTGAGGTACAGTAGTGTTTTTATCTGTGTATTTGACTACTGTATGTACAGTTAGGATGGTTTTGACAAAATAACGCCTGTAGTAAGTTGGTCTGGTCTCTGTGAAGTTACTATAACCTTCAAATTATGAATAAAAATCTTTGGTGAGGTACAGTAGTGTTTTTATTTGTCTATTTGACTACTGTATGTACAGTAAGGGTGGTTTTGACAAAATATCGCCTGTAGTAAGTTGGTCTGGTCTCCATGAAGTTACTACAAACCTTCAAATTATTAATAAAAATCTTTGGTGAGGTACAGTAGTGTTTTTATCTGTGTATTTGACTACTGTATGTACAGTAAGGGTGGTTTTGGCAAAATATCGCCTGTAGTAAGTTGGTCTGGTCTCTGTGAAGTTACTACAACCTTCAAAATATGAATAATAATCTTTGGTGAGGTACAGTAGTGTTTTAATTTATTTAGTTGACTACTGTATGTACAGTAAGGATGGTTTTGGCAAAACATCGCCTGTAGTAAGTTGGTCTGGTCTCTGTGAAGTTACTATAACCTTCAAATTATGAATAAAAATCTTTGGTGAGGTACAGTAGTGTTTTTATCTGTGTATTTGACTACTGTATGTACAGTTAGGATGGTTTTGACAAAATAACGCCTGTAGTAAGTTGGTCTGGTCTCTGTGAAGTTACTACAACCTTCAAAATATGAATAAAAATCTTTGGTGAGGTACAGTAGTGTTTTTATTTGTCTATTTGACTACTGTATGTACAGTAAGGGTGGTTTTGACAAAATATCGCCTGTAGTAAGTTGGTCTGGTCTCCATGAAGTTACTACAACCTTCAAATTATTAATAAAAATCTTTGGTGAGGTACAGTAGTGTTTTTATCTGTGTATTTGACTACTGTATGTACAGTAAGGGTGGTTTTGGCAAAATATCGCCTGTAGTAAGTTGGTCTGGTCTCTGTGAAGTTACTACAACCTTCAAAATATGAATAATAATCTTTGGTGAGGTACAGTAGTGTTTTAATTTATTTAGTTGACTACTGTATGTACAGTAAGGATGGTTTTGGCAAAACATCGCCTGTAGTAAGTTGGTCTGGTCTCTGTGAAGTTACTATAACCTTCAAATTATGAATAAAAATCTTTGGTGAGGTACAGTAGTGTTTTTATCTGTGTATTTGACTACTGTATGTACAGTTAGGATGGTTTTGACAAAATAACGCCTGTAGTAAGTTGGTCTGGTCTCTGTGAAGTTACTACAACCTTCAAATTATGAATAATAATCTTTGGTGAGGTACAGTAGTGTTTTTATCTGTGTATTTGACTACTGTATGTACAGTAAGGGTGGTTTTGACAAAACATCGCCTGTAGTAAGTTGGTCTGGTCTCTGTAAAGTTACTACAACCTTCAAAATATGAATAATAATCTTTGGTGAGGTACAGTAGTGTTTTTATCTGTGTATTTGACTACTGTATGTACAGTAAGGATGGTTTTGACAAAATATCGCCTGTAGTAAGTTTGTCTGGTCTCCATGAAGTTACTACAACCTTCAAAATATGAATTAAAATCTTTGGTGAGGTACAGTAGTGTTTTTATTTGTCTATTTGACTATCAAATACTTAACATTTTATTTTAAAACTGGTTGGGCTGTTATTATAATTGTACAAAAGCAAACACGCTGCAAAAAAAAAAAATAAATAAATACTGTCTAATTTTGCCCATATGTGGGCCATTTAGGACCCACAAATATAGTATGTGGGCTGCCTAACTGATACCCACAACCTTATTCAAGCTGGGGCCCATATTCAGCCCAACAAAATGCCCACTCTGAGCCCATGCCCAGTTGACACCCACAAAGCCCAGGAAAATCCCATGTGGGGCCCACGTGGACATGTTGGCTGGGGAAACGATATATACATATTTTTATTATTATTATTATTATTATTATTATTATTATTAATTATTTATTTTTTGTACATCAGTTACCTGTAACCATTAACTTCCTCCTTTAACTTTGTTCGTTTTAAAGGGAGATGCTAATAGTCTATTTAATGATTTAGTCCTATTTAATGATTTATGTTTAGCTAATAGTGCTCCCCCCCAGCAGATTCGGAGATTGGCTGTATTTATCAGTATGTAGCTTATTTAATCATTTTAATATTTAAAAAAAGAGTCAATCAAGATAGTTACAACAATTTAGTTGACATGGAAAGCCAGCTTTTTAACTTACTTTCTTTACTGGCTTATTACTTTACATGTAATAGGTTCCTTTAAACATTAATCAGCCATTATTTTTGATTGTCACATTCATGCATGCTTGTTTTAAACCAAACTATTACGAGTCTGTCTTCTGTTGTCGCTATTATATACTAGTAGTTACCCTTTTAAATCGCATATTGTTACGTGATTTATGAGTAGTCTTTGCCTCATGGTTTTTAGTGTTTTATATATAGTGTCGTTCCCTGTAGCGGTAGGCACGATTAAGACATGTGAAATACTGTTTTACAGCGGCGATTTTAGGATTTCTCTCGCCCTGAACAGATGTGGTTTGCTGATTAAATGAAAAACAAGCTGAAAACAGAGCAGCGGAAGTCTGCCACTGTTTTCATATCAAAATTAAAAGGGAATGAGGCGATCATTTAGGAGTGTACAGTTCATGAGCTAATCGCAAAACCTTTAAGGGTGCTGAATAGAAATGTAGGAGGGCTAAAGCGACACCCATGCCGTTTCATAAATTTACCAGAACGTTTCAGCGAGACATCATTCAGTTGACTTGTCGTGGTCTTCGAAAAACTAGGGGAATAGTTAAACAAAAATGCAACAAATTAAGATGTGAGTTAAACAAACCTTTGGTATACAGTTAAAGGGGACATGAATACACATAAATTAGGGAAGTTTAATCAGAAAAACAAGTGACTATACCGAGGGTATACGAAATTATTGATCCTCAGAAGTGGTAATACCCAAACAGCTCATGGAAAAAAGTAAGCATACTGAGTATACGTGCGTATAGTAAGGACTACACCACTGCAGCCAACGATAAAGTTATGGTGAAAGCTTAATGTGACTTTTTTCAAGTTCACAAGGTTGTTTTTACAGCATCCCTGCTGAAAAAACAGCTTAAACCAGCCTAAGCTGTTTGGCTGGTTTTAGCTGGTTGACCAGCCAGGTTTCAGAGGGACTTTGGCCACTTCCAGGCTGGTTTTCTGCCATTTCCAGCCTGGTCTTAGCTGGTCAGGCTGGAAAATGACCAGCTAAAACCAGCTTGACCAGCCTGGTTTTAGCTGGACATAGCCAGTTTTGGCTGGGCTCCCAGCCTGGCTAGGCTGGTCAAGCTGGTTTTAGCTGGTCATCTCCCAGCCTGACCAGCTAAGATCAGGCTACAGATGGCTGAAAACCAGCCTGAAGGTGGCCAAAACCCCTCTAAAACCAGCCTGGTTGACCAGCTAAAACGTTTAAGCTGTTTTTTTCAGTAGGGATCGATGTCGTAATGTAATTAAAATACATTCAGTTAAATAGACTTAAGCATTCATTTAGTTGTTCAAGTGTAAAACAAGATGAAAGACCGTTGTAAGCGCTAGCACTGTCAGTAACAACAGGCTAGCGCAGAAATTCCATTGAAAATACTGGGGTAACATAAACAGTCATATTTTAAAGACATGGCAGGGGGTAATGGAATTTAATGCAGTGCTTCTTGTCCGATCTGAGAGCCACTTCATATCGTATATCTAACAGGCAGTGAAGATCACTGATTTTAAAGAAATCAGACCCTAAACGTGACAATTTTGTAATGGAAAGATGCCTGGCTGAAAATAAAATTTGGCCCACGGGCCCTAGTTTGGGCACCACTGAACTAGACTAAAACATCCTGTACATATTAGAAAACTCTATTTTTCAATAAAACATTTTGAACATAAAAAACAGCTACTTCATACAATTCTTTAACTTTTAATGTGGCATTGTTTGCGAGCTACTATCAAAAAAATCTTAAAAATCATTCATAATTTCTTTTATATCTTATAACAATTTCCACAAACAAATATAAAGTAATATGATGCTACAACTGCTGGATATGGTGCTTTCACATCTGTAGTTCGCTTTATTTTGTCTTGACCAAGGGCAATAAATGATACATTGTAGCATTTTCTGCCGCCTTTGGGTCGCTTTCACACCACACTGATTGCTTTGGTCCGAGCCAGTTGAAAAGAACCAAAATGCAATCATGTGACAAAATCCACATCACTCATTGGCCAGATGTTGTTGAATATATTTCCTAAACTGCTTATCGATTGGTCCGAATTCACGTGCAGGAAAATGCCAATGGAACTCCCGTAAATAAACAAACCAGCAGATACAAAATGTGGCTTTACACTATGGAGGGACCAAACTATGGAGGGACGACTGCGCTAGCTGATTGTATCCCTGCTCATAGTATACTATATAGTTTGTATACATCACGTTAAACAAACTATACATTTCGAGGATAAAGCGCGGCTGTGGGTGGAAAACAATGTTTTAAGGCATTGCAAACGGCGAAGGTGCATCGTACGTCACTTCAGGAGGAGGCGTAAATTAATTTAGCTAAACTGCAAAATGGTCATCTTCCGGAAATATTACCAACGATCCATCAGGTAATGTTTTCCCCCTCTCTCTCGTTCTCTCTCTCTTTTGGTAATGCGCTGTCAACAAATACTTTTCCTCCACATTCCATAATGCACAGCGCATCGGCCTACGGCAGCTGGATTAGTCCAAAAAGGCGCCGTACTTTTTGCGGTTGGGTCTGTTTTAGTACGGATCATGTTCTCACCACAAACGATCCGCTCCAGGGTTCGTTTGAAAGCGTACCGAGACCACCTCTTCAAGGAGGTCTCGGTACGCTTTTTTGGTCCGCTTTTGGTGCGCACTCGAGTACGATTGCTACGTTCACACCTGCCCAAACGAACCGTACCAAGAGAGAAAACGAACTCTAGTGCGATTCAACCCAACTAAATAAGGCAGGTGTGAAAGCACAATCTACATCATTTTTTTTTTCATAATCATGATGACCAAGTGAAGCAGACACTGTGTACATAAGAAACTGTACAGGAAAATGCTACAAATTATATGGCACAGATTTTAGCAATAATAATATTGGGATACAAGAAGGTTGCTAGTTCAAGTCCCAGGTGGGTCAGTTGGCATTTCTGTGTGGAGTTTTCATGTTCTCCCCCTGTTGGTGTGGATTTCCTCCGGGTGCTCCGGTTTCCCCCACAGTCCAAACACATGTACTATAGGTGAATTGAAGAAACAAAATTGGCCGTAATTGTATGAGAGTGTGTGAGAATGAGAGTATATGGGTGTTTCCCAGTACTGGGTTGCAGCTGGAAGGGAATCCGCTGTGTAAAACATATGCTAGATAAGTTGGCGGTTCATTCCGCTGTGGTGACCCCTGATGAATAAAGGGACTAAACCGAAGGAAAATGAATGAACGAATGAATAATTGAATGATACTACAACTGCTGGCTATGGCAAATAACTTTCATTACGTAATTTGCACCTTTATTGATCAATTAACAAAATGAAGCAGACAATGAGTACAGACAAAACTGTACAGACAAATTATAGAGATATGGCACAAATTATAGCAATAATAATATAATAACTTAATTTCGCTATTAATGATATTTCTTATAAAACACATTGGGCATTCATGAACTGATCACATGAATTCTGAATGGAGGGAAATACATTTTGGATGCTAGCATCTGCCAAATACATGTTACACATTACACACAGTATATATTAAATGATCATTATTAAGACTTATCAGTTTTTATTACACGGCTGTCTGGAATACTCACTTCTGATTGGTCAGCTGTGACATTCCAGGGTATGTTTTCCCAAAATAAAAACCGCTAACGAACAGACTCATATTCTGAAATATCAACCTCCCGGATGTACTTTATCCCTAACAAAAAGCATAACACTAATATTTCATTCAAAACACATTCCTAATAACATCAAATCCAGACTAATAATAACTTATTTCTTTAAAATGTAGCTGAAATGTAATAAAGTTCAAATAAAAGAAATCTTAATGTTTTAATAAACCTTGTATACAAGAGTGCAAGTGTATTTCCACTGTGTATGGCCACAGCCATATCACCCTGCAGCCCAAGACCGGTTACTCACTGAAGCTAAGCAGGGCTGAGCCTGGTCAGTACCTGGATGGGAGACCACATGGGAAAACTATGTCGCTGTTGGAAGTGGTGTGAGGCCAGCAGGGGGCGCTCAACCTGCGGTCTGTGTGAGTCCTAATGCCCCAGTATAGTATAGGGGACACTATACTGTCAGTGAGCACCTTCTTTCAGATAAGATGTTTAACCGAGGTCCTGCCTCTCTGTGGTCATTAAAAATCCCATGAGTAGGGGTGTAACCCCGGTGTCCTGGCCAAATATCCTCTCGGCACTTAATCATCATGGCCTCCCAATCATCCCCATCCACTGAATTGGCTCTATCACTGTCTCTTCACTCCACTAATAGCTGGTGTGTGGTGAGCGCACTGGCGCTGTTGTCCTGTGGCTGCAGTCACATCATCCAGGTGGATGCTGCACACTGGTGGTGGTGTGAAGAGAGCCCTCTCATGATTGTGAAGCACTTTAGGTGTATGGCCATACACTATAAATGCGCAATATAATTACACATATTTATTTATCTAATTATTTAACTATTTATATATTTACTTAATTATTTATTTATGCAATTATTTATGTAATTATTTAAATGTTTATGTAATCATCACATTATTTATTTATTCATGCATTATTTATTGCCTCCACATTTCGTTTTCAGGTCATGGTTGTTGGCATAAATGATTATTTCTATAAATGCGCTATATAAATACACAATACATTTCGCATTCTATAAATGTAAAGAAATAAATATAAAAAATAAACTAGAAACATTAAACTGCACTTTTATGCACAATATTCTATGGCTGCATTTGTTTATCTGCGTAAATTTTCATTATTCGAATAGCAAAAAATGTTAAATTAACTTTAAACTTCACTATTATTAACATCATCTCAAATAATTGCAATTAGATCATATAACCACAATCAGAGGATTAATCAATAATACACTCATTTTAGCCAGAATAATACTAATAATTTTTACTATAAGGTAGATTGCTATAATTTTCTTTAAAGGACAACTATTTTACCTCTTTTTCAAGATTTAAGATAAATCTTTTGTGTCTCCAGAATGTGTCTGTAAAGTTTCAGCTCAAAACACCCATCAGATTATTTATTAGACCTTTTTTTATTTTGGAATTTTCAGCTCTGAACACATTATAGCTGTTTTTGTTGCCTGTGTCTTTAATGCAAATAAGTTGGTTTCCCCGCCCACCATTCTGTGTCAGTCTCGGAGATCTCTCTGTATTGCACTGATGGATGTAGCCTTCTCCTGCTGCGTCTCACGTCAGATAAACAGCACAGTGACAGACAAGAATGAAGCAGATCTCCCTTACTACAGTAAGAACTTTCCCAACAGTTATTTGATGTATTTGTTGTGGAGTTAATTCAAGCCTTTCTGCAAGGATGAGCTGAACAGATCTTTTAATCCCAGTTGCTTTGCGCATGGCCTGCCGTGTTGATATGATTATACGCGTTCCTACGAAGATATATTAATATGCGGCGGTCAATCAATCCGGTGGGCGGGGAAACTGCACTCCTACATCGTTGTGGTGGGCCTCAAAATGGGAAGGATTTGGATCCTATTTTAAAAAAGAGACTTATTGTGGTTTTTATCAGCCCAATATGACTGTGAACACACTATACCTGCACACAGTTCTGTCTAAACAAAAGATGATTTTCGTCATAGGAGCCCTTCAAATCTTTCAGAGACATTGATGCACATGCTTTTTAGGCCACATGACAGGACAGTAAGACTAGAGTCAATATTAAACAAGGGCTGAACACATCCTGACAGATAAAATATTATTACCCATCATTCACTGACAGCCGCCTGTCATAATTGGGGTAAAGTTGGTTTTAGAATCACACATCAGACTTTCTCATTAATAATATAATTTCAGAAAAGTATTGCTTGCAAATTCGAAATAGAGAAATCATATTAGGGCGGCACAGTGGCTCAGTGGTTAGCACTGACACCTCACAGGAAGAAGGTCGCTGATTCAGTTGGCGTTTCTGTGTGGAGTTTGCATGTTCTCCCAGTGTGGGTTTCCTCCGGGTGCTCTGGTTTCCCCCACAGTCCAAACACAAATGCGCTATAGGTGAATTGAATAAACTAAATTGACCGTAGTGTGTGTGTGTGTGTGTGTGTATGAATGCAAGAGATCCCCAGTACTGGGTTGCAGCTGGAAGGGCATCCTCTGTGTAACGATCATTTGCTATATTCATAATATTATTATATTACATTATAATAGTTGCATAGCCGGATACAAATAATTGACTTTTAAATCCGTTTCCTGCCTTTACCACCAGGTGAAAATGAGTTTATAGAAGAAATCATAGCTCTTAAAGAGAAACCCTTTATCTACGCTGTGCGCTTGAATCTTTACTTTATACCCTTTGGCTTCTATGTCCATTTTGACGCAATCTAACAGATCCTCAACAGACGCCGGAGCTTTCCACGGACCAAAGCTCACCACGGACTCTTTGGGAGCGTCCAGGCTGTCGATAGCATCATTATATCTGGATAAATCATCTTCTGTCCTCAAAACACACACGATTATGTTGG
This sequence comes from Danio kyathit, assembly GCA_903798195.1. Classification (NCBI taxonomy): domain Eukaryota; kingdom Metazoa; phylum Chordata; class Actinopteri; order Cypriniformes; family Danionidae; genus Danio; species Danio kyathit. The sequence continues at coordinate 6,580,563 of LR812536.1, read as the reverse complement.
AGTGTCGAGAGGCGATGGCTTCAGCTCTGGCCACACGTACAATCACCTCCAGGTTTTCGCGATAATTAGGCACGCGAGCTAAAAACTGCTGCCTTCCGACGGTCTCTCCGAAAAACTGCGGCGTCTCCTCGATGGCTTTGACCAGAGGTTTGATGTCGTAGTAAAGCGCCTCCTTGTGCACCTCCTGCAGGTGTTCGCTGGGGAGTTTTTCTGTTCGGAGATACTCCAGGATGTGTGTGAAATGAGTCCCGTCGCGGTCTATGAAGTAGCGGCCCTCAGAGTCCATACGCTTGCTGGATCCGTTAATCAGCTCCGCCAGGGTGGAGTTCGGAAATTTACGGATGGTTCCCAGTGTCGTGCTAAACACATGACCTCCAATGTTCAGATGCACAACCTGGGATTTCTGTAGGGAAAGAGAGAACATATGCACTTTAGAAGGAAATATAGTTGATAACAGCTTTAAAAGGTAATGATTTTTTTGTTCTTCTCTCTCTTTATTTTTCTCTTCCACTCTCAGCCTGGTGGCCAATCTTCATTGATTGCACATTCCACCAGTATAGGGATGTCCAAGTACTAACCTAGTATCCCAAGAACATAAAACCACAGCTGCCCAACTCACTGCAGAATTAAAAGTGCAGCTCAACTGTCCTGTTCCCAGCAAAACTGTTGGTCGTGAGATCTATAGGGTCAATGTACATGGCCGGCTGCTATCACTCGTGCCAATGCCAAACGTTGTTCCAATAGTGCCAGCAGCGAAAAATTTGGCTGTGGACAAAGTGAAACATGTATTGTTCTCTGATAAGTCACTGTCTTTCCCACATCTGGGAGAGTTACGGTGTTGAAAAGCCCCAAAAAAGCCTCCCACGCAGACTGTTGACGCCCAGAGTGAAGCATGGTGGTGGATCAGTGATGGTTTGGGCTGGAATATTATGGCATTCCCCCAATACTTCTGCTAAATAGGCACGTCCCTCCCCACCAAACCATTCTGGAGGACCATGTGCACCCAATGGGTCAAATATTGTATCGTGAAGGCGATGCTGAGTATCTGGATGATAATGCATCAATGCACACAGCAAGACTGGAGAGAGAGTGGTTTAATGAACATGAATGTGAAGTTAAACATCTCCCACGGCCTGCACAGTAACCAGATCTACGTATTATACTTTGGGGTGTTTTGGAGGAGTGAGTCAGGAAACATTTTCCCAGCCTGAACACTATTCTGCTTAAAATCCCTCTGGCCACTGTGCAAGACTTGTGTCTGTCATTCCCAAGACACATCGATGATGTATTGGCTGCAAAAGGAGGCCCTACATCATACTACTGAAATGTTGTGGCCTAAAACCAGGCGTTTTAGTTTCATTATTCATCCCCTGCATAATACGTACTGTAAACACAAGTGGTGCAAAGTAATTAATTACAAATACTCAAACTACTGTAATTGAGTCATTTTTCACAGAAATTGTAATTTACTAAGTAGTTTTAGTATGTTTAGTGCAGTATCAGTACTTTTACTCCACTACTTTCCTTCAACCTGCAGTCACCACTTTATTTTTCCTGTCTATGGGGATTAGAAGATTCAGTCCTGTGATTCCTGTCCAATCAAATCACACATAGAAGATAAATCACATCATAATAAACTACCTCAAGACATGTGTGATTTATAATTGCAGCAAACTGTTTGGTCACACGCAATGACCCTGAGACGCATTTTTAGATGCATATCACTGATGAGAAGATGACAGACGTTTACTGCATGATGACTGAAATCGCCTTAAACACCCAGCAGGCACAGGATGTCAACATGACAGATTGACGTTGTACCCCAACGTAGTGAAGAGGTTGCATTTTGTTTGGAAAGGAAAATCAGGTTGACGTCAGAACTCAATATCAGGCCGACGTCAATGTCCAACCTAAAATCAATCTAAAATTAACATCTAATGATGTTACAGCTGGATGTTGTGTGGACGTTACCACTATGACGTCGGATTTTAGTTGCCATACCTGACGAATAAATGTCAGTATTTGACGTCATATATGACGTTGGTTTAAGATGTTGGCTCGATGTTGGATTTTGGTCACTTTCTAACACAACCTTAAATCAACCAAACATCAACATCATTTGACATAGTTATTGGACATCAAAATAACGCTGTCCTTAGACGCCTTCTAGACAATAAATTTTGGTCACCTGACATCACAACCTAAATAAAACCTAATATTAACGTCTTATGACGTTGTGTGCCTGCTGGGCAATAACTAAATGCACTACAGAATGTTACGTTTACACACAACCACAAATTACATGTAAGTGCATCCGCTTTTTATAGCGTAATACTCACTATTCTTGAGTACTTTTACAAGGGCTACTTTTTACTCATACTTTGAGTAATATTTACAACAGATACTTTTACTCTACTTGCACTACATTTTTAAGCAAGTAATGGTACTTTTACTTAAGTATGATCTTTTAGTACTCTTTCCACCACTGATAAACACACATATATGCAGTATTAAAATCATAGGTACTTTCATACAACCAATAAGCACTAATAGTAGACAAAAAACAACAACATTAATACCATCAAAACTCTATTTTTAAAAGTAGTTTTAAAAAGCCGAGGTGGAAGCAAACGCTGTACATTTAGAGACATAAGGTCCAACAAATGCTTAACATCGACATTTAATAATCTCGGTAAATATTGTAATCGAGTTAAAATGCTTAATTGATGTTCAAAATAATGCCGTTGTATAATCTTTAACCAGCGTCCGCCTTAAGCATACAATTCTACAGGGAAATAACTTCTTTCTTGTAACTTGACTAAAGTTTCGTGTACTTGCGTAGGATGATAAAACAAGTCGAGTGTGTTTGCTTTACAGGTGGTGCTGTGGAAATACACCGTAAAGTTTATCAGCACGCAATGACAGTTATTGTCAAAGACGTACATGAATGTTACAAAAATGCAGGCGACCAAAGAAAAGCTCCAACACTGAACAGCTGTTACACGAAACAACATTTGCGCGGAAATTCTTCCATAACAATCCGACTCAAGAGGAAATGATTATTTGACTTACCGACTGCACAGGTGCTGAGGACTGTTTCCCAATGGTTTTATAGTCCGGTAAACTCATGATTTTCTGCTCAAACTTCAGCAGGCATTCAGTGAGAGCTGTGAATGCAAGTCAGGTGAGCGTGTGTGTAACTTTATAAGATCCACCCATTACACACACACGAGCGCGAGCACAGGTAGCCTACATAGCAACACTGCCACAGCTTCATGAATATGGAAAACAGATTAGGTCCATATAAATATGATCATCTAAAGAGCACAGATTTTTTTTAGAAGAAAAAAAATGTAGCAGCGTATATTTTTTGACCTTCATAACGTCGAGATGTAATATTTACCTTAGTAATTTCCTAATTTAAATAGGCTAATTATATTAAATTGAGTAAAAATGCACATTAACAATTACCAGTAAAAATAAAATTAATAGATTTAAGGGGGAAAACCTGCTACAAAAAAACCTTTAGTAGGGCTGCAATATTATGACGACGCAAAAAAAATAATTAATTTTTATTAGAGATGTTGTCGTAATAATCCATTATTAATGTTGATGAACATTTTTGTTTGGAGTAACGGAGCCGATTCCAATTTACACATACAAAATAGTCTGGAGTCTACGGCATGCTATAAAGCAATTCCCGCTAATCACTGAAACTGCTAGATTAAACGCATGTAGCTTTTCAGCACTACGTTTGTCGTTTATGACAAGAGCACACAAAACAAATATATATAAAAAAAAAAACTCGCGCCTTCAACTGCATCGTTTTCACCGGTGATTAATCCAAACGCTTCTGATTGGCCAATGTGTTCATAAGCTCAACAGACACGTGATCGCTTGGTTGCGAGACCCAGCGCGGCAAATGTGCAAGTTGCAGCACCGATGCAAATAAAAAGCAGCTAATTACAACTACTCATTACTACATTTCACTTTAGAGGCAAAAGATTATGGTTTAACTTAAATGTAGAAGGATATTTTACGCCTCTTACCATTTGTGGGAAACTTTTCCCTAAAACCAATACTTCATGAACTAAATGGTTAACAAAATTAAGCGATATGTCTATGCTGGAGAGCAGTTCCTTTACGAAAAAACACGCCTTTATATATAATTCTAAAGACGAAATTAAGTCATTTTCAAAAATTATCTTGAAATATCTTAGTGTCCATGACATAAATATATGTACTAGAATACAAAAACTGCATGCAATACATCTAAAAACACTAATCCTATTGCAATGCATGAGAATTCTAACTAGACAGTAAAGTTTAAAGACATTTATGGTGGTTTTAAGTAGTTTTAGTTTGAAAAAATATCAAGTTGGCTAAAATAATGTTTCATATCCCTGCAGTCAACAACGTAACCTCTTTAAAGACTGAAGCCAGTAAAAAGCTTTAAAGGGGATTCCTGTCTGTGGTTGGTAATAGCATACATTAGCATGAATAAACATTGTTAGCATGTTCACAAAAATCTGTATAAAGGATTTATACAAAATTACTTAACCTAGACTTTCTGCTAATGATATGACTTAGGTGTGCTTTATAGTGCCATCAGCCAGTAAAATGGCAATCTACTAAAAACTTAGGGCGTACTCACACTATGTACAGTTGCCTTGAACCGGGCCGAAGCACCATTGTCCCCCCCCTTCCCTTCTCCCCCGACGGCCCCCACTCACATTGCATTCGGCCCTGAGCACGCTTGTGTTCAGTAAGCGCTCTCGCTCAGCACAGTGGAGATTTCTTTATATCGTTTTAGTGGTTTGGGATGCACCTGCACTGTCTGTATTTTTGCACTGTCGTTGTATTTACACTGTCTGTATTTTGCACTGTCTGTATTTTTTGCACTGTCGTTGTATTTACACTGTCTGTATTTTGCACTGTCGTTGTATTTACACTGTCTGTATTTTGCACTGTCTGGAGCCAGCACCTAAGCTTTTCACTCATCATAGCACACGTGCTGCTGATGATGTGACAATAAAAGTGATTTGACAGTCAAATATTTGCATATTTGCAAACATATACAGATCAGCAACTTGCTGCAGGAATTAGGAGGTTTGCTGAAATTGCAGCTGACGTGCGGTGAGGGGTTTGCGTCTTTAATAAACTACGACAGTTTGCGTTCATTGAACAGTACGAATGATTAATAAATCCATATCAAACAGTCTCTTAAAAGTCACGTCTCATTTTCAGTTTTGGGCTCAGGAGCACTTTGCACTCACACTACAAAGGAACCCAAGTGAACCGCATTCTGGCACACCTCTTCTGAGCCCGATTCAGAGCACTCACACTTCTCAAAGGATCCGGGAAATGGGCCTGGATTTGGATAGTATAGTGTGAGTACGCCCTTAAAGTACTCAAATCATAAACAGTGCTCATTAGAAATGAATGAAAAGACAACATTTCCCACATTTAACGTTTTATTTTTATACAGAAAAGTGTTGGCCTTCCATCAATGATCGGTCAACCTAAAAGACAGAAAACATCCTGTTAGAAAAGCAAAGCATTAGTGAGACAAAACAAAACGAATAAAACCCTTCTCAGACAAATGCCTCAAGATCTTCAATCTAGAGGACACATGATCTCTGAGGACCTGAAACCAGACGCACAGAACGTGAGTCTGACCCAGAATCTTCAGAGTTGGCCCTCGATCCGACTCGTCATCGTATCGTCACTGAAGGGACAGCGCCACTCATTTGACTGGTGTTTTTGACTCTTACCTGTTTATGCGGTGGGCACTGGGGTGCCCTGTGGCATGGCTGGGACCTCAGGCTTTGCCCCCTTCTGTTCAGACACCGGGGTGGTGGGAAGAACCTCCTCTTTGGGCTCCACAATGCTGACATGGTCAGGCAGGGGCTTCTTGGGGCCGATCTTGCCGCTGGGATCCCAGGGAAGCATGATCTTCACCTTGATTCCAAGCACACCTATATGAACACACAGATTCATGGGAACATATGATTCGATTCAATTCCAGTTTATCTGTATAGCACTGTTCACAATAATTATATCAAAGCAGCTTTACAAATGATGCACATTATTGCATTAGTCAAATTCAGTAGAGTTAAGGTTATTAGTTACCATAACTGTATTAGTTAAGAACCAAGTAGTAACTAAAAGCTTTTAACTGTTAAAAGTTATTTATAAACAGTTGACCTGCAGTTAAATAGTATATAGGTGATGTCTGCGTGTTAGAGATGTGCTGATCAGCTGAAATGTCACCCGAATCCACGGCTTCATACTAATCATCCACCCGCCCGCACATATAATTCTGAAATATAATATTTCCACACCCGATCGTTTAATAATTCTAATTCTTTGTTTTAAGCATGATGATAGGTCATTGTAGATCGTTCATTATTAACAGCAGATTCAGTGAGCTAATCTGCGCATCCCTTGCCAGAGACAACATGGAAGGGGCGTACTGTATATCAAGGCAGCACAGGTCCACACATGCATCCACGAGACTAGACTTAACTTCCAGTGGTATTTTTTGCTGTCCTGACAAATATACGAACTTAAAGTTCTTGTCTGACTTTGACTTGACCGGCCTTTCAATTTAGCACACACGTTTCATATTGGAGGCACTGGTATTGTGGCTTTCATATACATAAAGCGCTTCACAGCCGTTGCATAGCCCATTACATACCCAGCACTTAATTCAACCTCGTTAACCACTTTGCTAAAACACTCCCACACGGCACTTTTTTTCTTTCCTTCTGTTTTGTTTTTAATTCTTTCCTTTTAAGTTTCTCTCAGATCTGTTTCGCCTCCATTTCTGCTTAAATAAGTTTTTTTAAATATAAAAAGCAAAAGCCATTAAACTCATCCACCTGCAATTAATCAATGTATTTTTTTTATTACCTGACCCGTCCAACCTGCACATTATCTGCAGCACCTGAGGATATAACGGGCACATCACTACTATGTGTAAATGTTCACAGGTCTTGGAAGTAAAAAAAATATAATAATAATAAATTATATAATATAATCATATATATTAATCGAACGCGTTCAATCCTTCTCAGGATAACACTTCTAAGTCATCACACTCAGGGGCGGACTGGCTATAGGGAGCACCGGGACATTTCCCGGAGGCCTGACGGTCAATCTGGCCTGCCACCGTGGCGCGCACAACCTGCCGCGCACCCCCACCCCCGCTCTACACTTACTATATCGCATCAGATGTGGCCTGCCGCGCATCCCCGCACACCCCTCCCTGCTCTTCACTTTCTAAATCGCATCAGATGTGGCCTGACTGACGAGTTACTTTTGCCCGGTTGAAAATGCTTTCCCAGTCCGCCCCTGATCACACTGATCTGAAGATGTATGAAAATTCAATTTTGGATCAATACATCACTGAAGGGAAGATACACATAGTTTATAACAATTCTACATATTAATAAGTCAGACATGCTGAGCAACAGAAATTTAAATTGTAAAAGCTTTAACCATTGACCTGAACATGAAAAATTTTAAACCCATTTCAGTGTCTTTCCATTGAACACGATCTATTTTGAAGATTGCTGAAAACTGTTATTCATTGATTTCTACATTTTCATTTGGATTTCAATGAGTACCAGTTTTCAACATTCTTCAAAACATCTCCTTTTCCTAACAGAAAAAAAGAGATTCAAACTGGTTAGGGACTGTGGTGTACAGGGTCAATTTTCTGACTGAAAGTTGATTGGTCTCAAAGCAATTTAGACAGCATTTCAATTCTTTTGTGTACTTAGATGTCTTCTGACATCTTTCCAAGGCAATGAACTCTAAATATAAAGAGACACACTCCAGCACCACTAAATCTCTTGGATAAAGGCAAACTTGCACAGAAAAAAAAAATCTTATAAAAGATTAATATTAATATGCAGTCCTATCATAGCACTATACACACATTTCTAATTTTAAATCAGCCTGTTGATTTGCATTAAATTCTTTTAAACAAATGCTTTATCTGAACATTTGCAACAATTAGCACAAGATTTGACAAATGTATAGTCAAAAATTATTAATAGAAACTGCTTTCCATTCCTCCTTCTCAGACAAATGCCTCTATGTCTTCAAGCAAAAGGACTCACTGCTTTGAGGATCTGCAGTCAGACGCACAGAACGTGAACCTGACCCAGAATCCTCAGAGACAGAACTGGCCCTGTTCCGACTCGTCATCGTATCATCACCGAAGGGAAATTCAGCAACATTGCATTTCTAAAATAATATTTTCTCTCAAGTAGCCCAGTTCTTATATGCATACTTTAATAGTGCTGCATTTTAGTCTAACACAATTATAACTATATGGTAACATGCATGAACTAATAATGATAAATAATTTAACAACATTTAAAAAAATGGTTTCATTTACATGAACAGAGATACTCAAGTTAGTTCATCATGCATTGACCATGCTGACATTAATAATAAAGATTAGATTAATAATAAATGCACCAGAATGTAAGCGATCGAAAGCATCACTTTTATACCACACTATTAAAGTTACAAGAACATCTAAACCTGTTGATGTAAATGAAAACACTGATATACAAGTTAGATCGCTAGGCATTGATCATGCTTACATTATATATTAGTGAAAGTTAACCATAAGATTAATAATAAATGCACCAGAATATATGCAAGCTATCTAACGTGTCACTTTTAATACACACTAAAGATTCAAAAACATCTTACGTAACTTAATGCAGCAATTTGCAAAATGGAAAAATCAAAATGAATTCAGCCCAGTTCTCTCACTCACCCTGTCGCAGCAGTACGTGGCGGACGGCGGTGTCGACGTAGTAGTTCACGGGGTCTCCGCTGTGGATCATCAAGCCGTCCACGAACTTCATGGATTTGGCTCTCTGACCCCTCAGTTTTCCAGAGACCACCACCTCACAACCCTTGGCCCCGCTCTCCATGATGAAGCGCAGCACACCATAGCAGGCCCTGAAAACCAAACATGATTCAGACACGAACACAAGAAACTAATGATCTCATCTCTAAAACAACACGCCACTAGTGATGCACCGATCTCAAGTTTTCATACTTTGTTTGCATTTATTTTACAAGTAAATAAAACTGGATGATTTCAATAATTGATCATTTTTTTTATGTTTTAAAAGCTATGCTGGGTCAGTTGCTTGCAGAAGTCGCAAAACGTTCAACTTAAGAGCCAATGCAGACATCAGCCAATTAGATCGCTTTATTCAAATATACTTGTGCACAGGCTAGCCAATCACGTTCATGCAAAGACAACATCAGCATGTCAAAATAAAAAAGCTGATCGCAGTAGAAAATAACCCTGTACTCTGATTATTTTTATATGCACACCAAAACTAATGCTGCTGCTTTGTGCATTTATTGTATAGTGGTCCAAGCTGAATGTGACTGGCTGCTGTCAGGCCTTACAGGGTTTCTGCAGGTCACCAAGTTAAATTTAAGACTTTAAGATCATTATGAATTAAATTTTAGACTTACACATGGCTAAATGCTAAGAATTTTTTTTTTCGAATATCCCAGTTAGAAAAGATTTTTACTTGCCCTATCAAAAAATGATTATAATGCAATACATTTAATATAATAAAATTTTTGCTTGAATATTTTAATTAATTTTCAAATATATCACAAATAGGCATGGGACGATAACCGTTTTCAAGGTTTATCACGATTTGGAAAATTCAAGGTGTTAAAAAAATCACAAAAATATATTGTTATACGGTTTCTAAGGCATATGTAAAGTTTTTTTTTTTTAAGTGTTTTTTATGTGTTGTAAGGAAATCTGTGATTTTGAAGCTAATGAAGATAGTAGAATTTTAATTAAAATAAATTGAGTAGCCTAAGATGTTTCCTGTTCCAAAATATAAATATTTTCTAAAATTTAATATTGAGCTAATTGGGAAAAAGTTGTTTTCTCTAAGAAATGTAAATAGAAATTTTACAGCAGTAAACAATACTGTGATACTATGTAGCCGTGGTATTTTTATTCAAGGTTATCATACCGTCAGAAACTTGTACCGGCCCATGCCTATTCACAAACCCTATAAACCTTACCAAGAATAGAACAAAACAATTGTCAATTACTTCAGGCTACAATAATAATAATAATTTAATAATAAAATATATAGGTCATGTCAGTATCCTCAGCAGTAAATAAATGGAGAACTTATGCAAATGCTACTGTAAGGAAAGTAATTAAATGCTATTTTTTTATTAAAAAGTTTTATTGAGATGGATTGTTGGTGACCGTATTGGTCTTAATGGCCAGATTGGGTAGCTATACACAAACAAAAGAATATTAAGACCTGTTAAAAAGAAGATTTACCTCCTACAACACAACATTTCAGTAGATTTAAGACTTTAAGGCCTAAAATTTAGCTTAAGATTTAGGCCCCGCAAACAACATGACTTAATATGCATCATACGGAGATAACTTAAGAAAATACTAATATGAACTTCTCTGAAGCCAACAGGTTACCCTTATACTTTAGTAAAACCTTTAGGATTTACTTCCAGCATTCTACATGAAAAAAAAACTAGTAATTTACAGTAAATAATAGTCTATTGCTGACTGTTTACAGCTATAAACTGATTTCTGGCCAGTTAATCGGTGCATCTCCACACATTGCTTTCCATTCCTCCTTCTCAGACAAATGCCTCTATGTCTTCAAGCAAAAAGGACTCACTGCTTTGAGGATCTGCAGTCAGACGCACAGAACGTGAACCTGACCCAAAATCCTCAGAGACAGAACCGGCCCTGTTCCGACTCGTCATCGTATCATCACCGAAGGGAAATTCCTTCACTATAAGCCCGATGCATGCTGGGAAGTAAACACTTACCTACGGACAGCCAGTCCTCCGAGCAGCTTGTAGCGCAGAGACTCTGCCTGAGCAATGGCGCAGAGACCACGGGTCGCGACCTTCTCTGCGTACAGCTGCGATAAAACAAAACCCACTTCACAACATGCAATCATAAACTCATGTTGGATTTATCTCTAAAAAGTTCTTACTGATCATACCTCAACACTGCCCTCAGGGAAGCCGAATCGCTTCTGAACGACAGCAGTCAGCTCACGAATGCGGCGGCCTTTCTCTCCCAGGACATTCTGGGTCCTGAAAAGACAAAAATATATTCATTACACTTCATGCCCAAAATAACGCATTATGGAAGATTGGTTCCACCATGGGAATAAACATAAATATTAAAAATTCAAGCTAATTTGTATAGCACTTTTCACAATAATCTACATTCCAAAGCAGCCTTGGATTACATTACAATCAATATCAGTGCTGTGTATAGGATGGACAGTATATATACATAGTTAAGGGATATCTGTGTGTATAATACATTTTCAATGAAGTTTGTATTGCTTAAGATTGCGTTGTCCTTGAAGACCTTAAAAAAAACAATAGACGTTTAGAAATTTCTAGCAATTTTGAGTTTGTTCCAACTGTCCCTCATCAATGAATGAGATATTTCTAAAAAAAGATATGCAATCAAATGAAGTGCACATGAAGCGACTTAAAAATATAAAGCAAATACGACTAGTATTAAAGGCTTTCTTCATTTAGATCAAGGGTGTCAAACAGCCCTGCATAGTTTAGTTGCAATCCTGCTTCAACACACTCGCCTGTAGGTTTCAAACAAGCCTGAAAGACTCAATTAGTTTGATCAGGTGTCTTTAATTTAGAGGTGTGAACCTACACTGGTCTCATGGTTCGGTTTCGATTATTATGCCATTGATTCGGTTCAATTCGATATTTCGGTGCATCGTCGATGCTTTCCATACACAGTTTTAAATTTGAGTGTGGGGGGCTGTCTGTATAAACACACACACAGCACCAAGCAAGTGACACAGAGCACCACCCCCTCTCTCATACACACACAAACATCGACAGCACCAAACAAGCAACACACTGCATCACTCTCTCTCATTTACACACATAAACACACACACACACACACACGCACACACACACGCTCGCTCGGGATCGATTTTGTTAGACCGCCCGCTCCCGTGATTTATTCGGAAATTTATTACCGCGCCGCAAGAAATCTGGTCTGGTCCCGCAGCTCCCGCGGAAATGCAGACCTCTATCCAGAAGTATTGCTGAGTTTACTTTCATTCTCTCAATCGCAGTGAAATAGGGGCTTCTGCTGTAAGTGTCAGTGAAACAGTGTCCAGAAAACACACACGCAGTGAAATTGTGCAGTTTGTGCGTCAAGTAGGTGGAGCGTTGTACACACTCGTGCTCTCCTCCCTCGCCATAGTAAGCTACCGCGACATAGCGCATATGAGATAAATTTGACGTCAGTGCATAATAACCGGTTAGGCTTATTACTGAACCGATACCGAATTGTCCGCATCTGCATCGCGGTGCACCGAAGAAACAATTAATTTTGACACCCCTACTTTAATTAGTGTTGGACCTAAACTGTGCAGAGCTGCAAAGTTTGACGCCTGTGATTTAGAGCTTTAGACACATTAAGTGAGGTTGACAAACATACCAGCGTGTTCACTGGCATTTGTGGATAACAATGGAAAGAAAGTCATTTTGGGTCAGAGGTTTTTTTTTCTAAAAAGGACATGCAGGCATTTTTTTGTCTGGTCTGCATTACAAGTCTACTTTCAGCACTATTTCTACATATCAGCACTCTGACATTACCAAGCTGTTATGTTCTGATGACATTTAATCAGAATGTTGTTGTCTTGTAATTCTGAGGGTACTTTTTCTTCACCATAAAATAAAAGCAAAACAGAAACCACATTTATCTCACAATTTTGATTCTGAACTCTTTAGTATTCATTTTATTACAAACCAAAACCTCGAATATTAATGCAACAATTTGTTTAATACTATGAAGTTTTGATAGACTTTACAAATAATTAATGTCGTATTATTTAAAAAATATTTAGTCAAGCTGCTTTTTTAAACCATCCATTTCTCCTTCTCAGACAAATGCCTCTATGTCTTCAAGCAAAAGGACTCACTGCTTTGAGGATCTGCAGTCAGACGCACAGAACGTGAACCTGACCCAGAATCCTCAGAGACAGAACCGGCCCTGTTCCGACTCGTCATCGTATCATCACCGAAGGGAAATTCAGGAATTTTGCATTTCTAAAATAATATTTTCTCTCAAGATGCTTAGTCCTTATTTGCATACACTAATAGTGCTGTGATTTAGTCAAATAAAATGATAACTTTTGGGTAACACACATGAACTAATAGCGAACAATTATTTAACAACATTTATTTATTTTTATTGCATTTAATAGATTTAACATTTATAAAACTACAACTTTGTTTTGCAATTCTGAGCTTACTTTTTTTTCTCTACAGCAAAATTAAAAATAATTGATATTATTAATCTCAAAGATTTGATTCACACCTTTTCAGAATTCCCTTTATTACAAACAAAAGCCTCTTTTAATGCTGCAATTGTAAAAAAATTCTAAAAAATTGTGGAAACAAAACTGTCCATGATGCAAATAAACTCATACATCAGTGCATTTAAATGAACTAATAATTAGAGTTCCGCAACATATCAAAATAAATCACAAATATTAATATAACAGTGTTTCTTTTTATCATTCTTGATGATTTCGAGTTGATTAAACTACACCAGTGGATCAGTGTGGTTTTGATTGTTAAAATGATGATTTGTTTTAAGCAACAGCAAGGCATGGTTACTTGCTTTCTTAAATTGTAGTGCTTTTTTCCATAAAACACAAAACATGGCTATTATTTTTTTAAATATCATATTGCATCGTCACAGTATTTAGCATGCGATTGCATTGTCCCTCAATATCACAGCACAGCTCTACTGGAAATGTAAGGAACATGAAATGAAATAAATCAGACCTGGTGGCCAGAATGATGATCTCTGTTCTTGTTGGTGTGACACGGACCTCCACGCCGGAATAACCATCCTCGGCGAGCTCTCGGGTCAGAAACTCATTCAGTTCGGCTTTGAAGATGCCATCTGACACAAACTAGCACACAAACACTGATTATTAGACTAACGTTAACCAAAATGACAATATACAGATACACTCACATTAAAATTGGGGTAAAGTTGGTTTTACATTCACACGTTAAGACTTTCTCTTTAATATCATTTTAGAAAAGTATTCTTTGCAAACTCTGAATAGGAAAATCATATTAGCAGCTAATGACTATCAAAGTACACCAATGTTCACAGTCATTTAAATAGTGCTAATGTCAGGGTTCATACACATTTTTACTATTAAAATTCCAAGACTTCTCCAGAACTTTCAAGTACAATTTTCATGACGTAATGTTTCATGTGATGTCAACATATACATGGTAAATAAGAAAAACATTGACGTTCAAGTTTATTACAGCATATCATAGAACACGAAGTAATCTATTTTGCTTAAATGTGTTTTTATATCTATGTAAAATTGAAGTGAGAGCAAGTAAAGACAAAAGTAAAAACAACTAATCTATATTGAAGTTAGGGCTGCACAATATATGGTTTCAGCATCGATATCGCAATGCATCCGCAATAGTCACATCACAGGATATGCAATGATGGGATTATAGTTTAATATACAGTTTAATCATAATGGAGTAAAAGTTGATCATCTGCATGCATTTTTAAAGAGATAGTTTACCCAAAAATTTCTTACCATTTTCCTTACAACCTTTACTCGTTTAAAACATTTGATTCTTTCTTTTTTTTTTTTAAATGAACACAAAAAGATTTTAATAGAATAACTCCTATAATATTGAAACAAGTGAAGCGTGATTAAATAGTGAGTACATTTTAATCTTTGAGTGAAGTGTTCCTTTAAGGCCTGTGACTGTGTGAACATTTCAGTATTTCACATTTTAAAACATCCGGCAACAAGAAATGTTTTTGAAACTATAATAAAAATTAAATAACATACAATGAAGACTATGCAGTGTTGATTATTCAATATCTGTACCTGAATAGTGAATACCTGAAAACTATAATTCACTTTTATCTTTACTATATTTTATTGATCTCTGCTTGTAATTTATTTGTTTTATATTATTCAAAATTCCCTCAACAAAATCTCCCCAGTCAATCCAAATAAACCTGTTAGATCATCTGGTGAAATTGTATTCACATGTCAATATATAAATCACAGAAATACAAAATATCGTAATTTTTCTAATATCGCACAGCCCTAATTCAAGTATATCAAGATATTTGTTAAACTAATTTCCATGACTTTTCCAAAACTTTGTGGGTTTTTCTAAAACTTTTTCCAGGTCTGGAAAATGCCATGTCAAAATTCCATGACTTTTCCAGGTTTTCCATGACCGTATGAACTCTGTAATGTTGTTTTGAAGTCATGTTTGCACGCGATTTCAGAGCAAATATTCAAAGTAGCATGATCAACACGTTATAGAAACCCTGTCACAAGTTATCACTATTCAAAAATGAACGAATGTGCGAATGTAAAGCCAACTTTACCTCAATCACGCCTTACGTGTGTTATTTACCTATAAACTTACTTCATTCAAAACTCAATTCAACTGTTTATATAGAACATCACAGCAATGTTGGCCAAAGTGCTAAAAATACACAAGATTGGAGCAAAAGAGGAACGAAACAAATATAAAACAAACCTGAAAATACAGTTAAAAACTACAGAGTAAAACCACGTCTTCAACATGGTTTTAACATTTTCTTTACATCACTTACTGGTCACAAACCGGTTTGAGTTTCTTTATTCCGTTGAACAAAATAATATTTGCAAAAAACCTGTAGAAATCTGTGAGCACTGACATCAATAATATGCGTTTTTCCTATAATGGATGTCAATTGTTACAGGTTTCTGACAATCTTCAAAATACATAATGTTCAACAACAAATGAAAACGCAAAGGTTTGAAACCACTTAAGGGTACATTTTTGAGTGAAATATTCCTTTAAACGCCAAGACAAGCGTATAAAAATTGTTAACGTTATACTATTGCCGATATATACTACCCTACACAACACACACCTGAATATAATGTCAATTAAACTTAGCGACAGCTTCGGAGTATTTATTATGTACTTAAACATCACTTTTATATCATATTAAACGCGTTAGAACTTCTCAAATGTGAACGTGCGCTTAATTCAGCGGTGCGTCTATCTGCCATGTTTCCCGTCAGGTTGAGTGCCGACAGCATCCGGCCTCATCCATTTATATCAATATACAAAACGCTCATCTGAGCATTTTATGTTGTAGATTATCACTGTGTTCATCGGGCAAGACTGTTATTACGGAGCTTTGTAGTTTAATTACACATATTTGTTAAGAAATACGTCCCAACCTTTCTCTTCTTCGAGATTTGCACCGCCATCTTGCTGGAGGCCGCAGACAGGAAAGGAATTGGCAATAGAGCGGAAATGCACTTATCGCAACAAATCACTTCCGTATGACTGACTGGGGTGATGGGAAATGTAGTCCGCTAGACACACACGGTAATCTTTATGTCCTTTTTAAATTCTGCATTGTGTTTCTGTATTATAAAATGTGCTGTACTTTGTATCTTTTTTTTGTCCATGTGATAATTGTTGCTGTGAAACGTTAAAATGTTGTTTTATTTATAAATTGGAATAAAAATAAATAAATAAATAATTCTACAATGTAAATATTTAGGCTTTAACATTGTGATTTTATCCTTCATATTTTTTTCTATATCAAAGATTCTTTTAAATATGTTCTTTATAGAATGTAAAGGATTGTGTGTTAAAAGTTAATATGATAAGAACAGTAGATCTATATTCATTCATTCATTTTCTTGTCGGCTTTGTCCCTTGCGGGGTCGCCACAGTGGAATGAACCACCAACTTATCCAGCACGATTTTACGCAGCGGATGCCCTTCCAGCCGCAACCCATCTCTGGAAATTAGATCTATATTGTACCTCATAATTTCCAGCCTTGTAACAGCTCACAATCAGAATCACATCAAATAATAACAATAACAATTCTTTCATTCATTTTCTTTTCGGCTTAGTCTCTTTATTAATCAGGGGTGACCACAGGGGAATGAATCGCATATGTTTTACACAGCAGATGCCCTTCCAGCTGCAACCCATAATTGGGAAACATCCATACACTCTTGCATTCACACTCATACACTACAAAAAATTTAACCTACACAATTCACCTAGCATGTGTTTGGACTGTGGGGGAAACCGGAGCACCCGGAGGGAAGAACATGCAAACTCGACACAGAAATGCCAACTGACCCAGCCGAGGCTCGAACCAGCGACCTTCTTGCTGTGAGGCGACATTGCTACCCACTGAGCCACCGTGCCACCCTATTTCTATTTCATTCATTCATTTTCTTTCCGGCTTAGTCCCTTTATTAATCCGGGGTCGCCACAGCGGAATGAACCTCCAACTTATCCAGCACGTTTTTATACAGCGGATGCCCTTCCAGCCGCAACCCATCTCTGGGAAACATGCACACACTCATTCACTATGGACAATTTAGCTTACCCAATTCACCTGTACCGCATGTCTTTGGACTGTGGGGGAAACCGGAGCACCCGGAGGAAACCCACGTGAACGTGGTGAGAACATGCAAACTCCACACAGAAACGCCAACTGACCCAGCCGAGACTCGTACCAGCGACCTTCTTGCTGTGAGGCGACGGCACTACCTACTGCGCCACCTATTTCTATTTCATTTCCTTTAATTATCATTCTTTATTCATTCATTTTCTTTTTGGCTTAGTCCCTTTATTAATCTGAGGACGTCACAGCGGAATGAACTGCCAATTATCATTCTTCTATCATTATACTTAAGTCATTTCTCCATTGTTGTTTGTTTGTTTATTTATTGACACATCAGCAACTTACAGCTATTTATTGGTGAGATCAATTTAGATAAAAACACATTACATAATAATAATAACAAAACAAATATACACAAATCATACATAAACACTGTAAATTGTACATCCCATCAGTAATATTATCAACAATAACAATAATAATATTAATAATAATAATATTAATAATAATAATAATAATAATAATAATATCAATAATAATAATAATATTAATAATAATACCAAATAATAATAATAATAATAATAATAATCATATTAATATTATTACTAATAATAATATTAAAAATAATATTAACAATAATACCAAATAATAATAATAATAATATTAATAATAATACCAAATAATAATAATAATAATAATAATAATAATAATAATAATAATAATAATAATAATAATAATAATAATATTAATATTAATATTATTACTAATAATAATATTAACAATAATACCAAATAATAATAATAATAATAATAATAATAATAATAATAATAATACCAAATAATAATAATAATAATAATACCAAATAATAATACCAAATAATAATAATAATAATAATAATAATAATAATAATAATAATAATAATAATAATAATACCAAATAATAATAATAATAATAATAATAATAATAATAATAATAATAATAATACCAAATAATAATAATAATAATAATAATAATAATACCAAATAATAATACCAAATAATAATAATAATAATAATAATAATAATAATAATAATAATAATAATAATAATAATAATAATACCAAATAATAATAATAATAATAATAATAATAATAATAATAAATAAATAAATGAACAAAGTACATTTCTCTTTAGGACTTTTATTTTCTTTTCCATATTTGCCATTAAGCAGATGTATAGTTTTTGAAAAGTTATTTAAACAAGTTATTCATATATAAAACAAATAAACAAATAAAAAAAGAAAATAAATTTAGTCTATACAATTTAAAGTGAAAAAATGAGATAAGGCTACAGGCAACAATAAATGTAAAAATAAAGCAAATGATAAAACAGAAATTATAAAAAGATAATATAATACAGTGAATTTTACATTTTCACCCTGATACTTGTGGGACAAAAACTAACAGCATGTTTACCATATATTTGATATAATAAAGATAATGAATATCACAAATCTTACACTCTGCAAAAAATATTACAATAAAAAACAACAACAAAAGCCTTTTACAACTATGTAAACAAGAGACCTCTTGAAAATTCTTAGTTTCTCTGCATTTACATAATTTGCATAATATTACATAATTCATACCAGGCATATTCATCCATTCATTCATTCATTTTCTTTTTGGCTTAGTCCCTTTATTAATCTGGGGTCGCCACAGCGGAATGAACCACCAACTTATCCAGCATATGTTTTACACAGCAAATGCCCTTCCAGCTGCAACCCATCTTAGGGAAACACCCATACAATCTCATTCACACACATACACTACGGATAATTTAGCTTACCCAATTCACCTATAGTGCATGTTTTTGGACTTTTGGGGGAAACAGGAGCACCCGGAGGAAACTCAAGCGAACACAGTGACCAGGCATATTATACTAAATATTTATTTATTTATTTATCTGAAGATAAAACTTTGGTACTGTGTGGTCTAAAATAGACTATAAACATGTCTGAAAACATAAAACATTTTATTATGTATTAGGGTGACATGGTGGCGCAGTGGGTAGCACGATCGCCTCACAGCAAGAAGGTCGCTGGTTCGAGCCTCAGCTGGGTCAGTTGGCATGTTTGCATGTTCTCCCCGTGTTGGTGTGGGTTTCCTCCGGATGCTCCGGTTTCCCCCACAGTCCAAACACATGAGCTATAGGTGAATTGAATAAACTAAATAAGGTAAGAAAATCTGGTTGTTTATGTGCGTTTGGATTCGTCTCATTGGTAAATCATATGATAGCTAATGCGGGACCAGCCGTGCTAATTTCCTCTCGAAATTAGTTATTATGTGCAAAAAATCTCTGAAACGATTTTTATTTTATTATAATAATTATTTTAGTGCTTTCATGTCAAAAACCAAAACTGTCCACACTTGAACGATTCAAATAAATTCTAATGGCAATTCAATCCATGTAAGGTTCGGTTTTACCAGAGGTGACCAAATCAATTGCTCATCTAATGGATGCAAAAGTGTTGGGCTTTCTGCCTTCCAGCTGCTGTTACCCACCCTGGTGTCATTTACAGCATAAACCCCAACAGAACCATCCTCAAACCCCACATACACAATCAAATCCTTGGACAGGGTTAAGACAGAGGGCATCTTGCACAAATAAAACCTTCCAATGGTTTCACCATCAGTCAAACGTACGGCTATTAACATCGGTTTCTCGTGGAGATCACAGGATAAATTATGGCACACTAGAGAAGAGAAACATGCATAGACCACATATGGACCAGAAACACCGACAGTGGTTTGCAGAACAGGTCCTTCAGTTCTCAAAGAGCACAGTTTGCTGTTGGAGAAGTTTAGGATGTTTATTGTGCATTCAGATATGGATAGGATGGCATACCCCCCATCTGATGAGAGACCAAAGATTTCAGGTTGGCACAACAAGGATTCCGGCAGCTGGATTTGATGACAAGTAGTATCCTCAGTTAACTTCCAGGAGTACAAAGCACCTGAAGCTAAAGCTACAATCACAAAATCTGGATGATCCAGCAGAGAATGGAAAGCAACCACATCTGACTGGTCAGAGCACAAGAAGCATTTGTTTACATTGCCAGACCACAGGCTAGCAGCCAAGAGATTCCCACTGTTAACACCTAAAAGGAAGGTGCCTTCAGGTGAAATGTTGGCATTTCTGAGATGAAGATGAATGCTGCAAATACTATGTCCACTTTGGAGTTTCCACACCCTTGATGAACCTTTCTCTGACAGAGCAACCCCAAAGTTTCCCTTGGGTGTTATTAGAACCTTATATGCTTGACTACCAGAGATTCTGTAAGTATTTTCTCCATTGCAGGTCTCCCAGACATATACATCTCCATCTGCAATACTTACAAGGTAGTTTCCATCTCCAGAGATGCACATAGACTCCACAGAACCTTGGTGAAGAAACCGACCTTCTACTTTGCCACTTAAAACTGCCCACTTCCACACAAGTTTGGAGCCATCTGCCGAATAACAGCTTCCTCCATGGGATCCAACAGCCATAATCTCCACCTTCTTTCCAGATTTTGGTGTCAACGCGGAAGCTCTAATGAGATCCAAATCCCAAACAAGAACACCTACACTTGTTATTGCCGCCAAGTAAGTGGTCCCACATTTCAGAAGTTTAATATCTTGACAGTTCCCAGTGTCCAGACTTAATACACACTGTCCAGAGGCACAATTCCAGACCAGCAGAAATGGGCAATTGCACAGCAAAGCAAGAATGAAGTGTGAGTTTTGATCCAATATGGCTTGCTTAAATGTTTTGCCCCTTGGGGGACTGAACTGATCAAGTACCTCAGTTTGATTGATATCAATGAGTTGCATTTGTTGCTTTTTGCATATGAGAAGAATGTTGTCTCCTTTGCAGTCTATGTTTAAAACCTTTCCCTGGATTCCACAATGGTTTTCGCAAATCAAAACTGGTTCTGCAATCATTTCAAGATCCCAAGCAAAAACATTTCCTGCTTGATCTACACATGATATTATCTCATCACCTTCGGTAAGAATAATCTCAATTACCGGCATACCTTTCGGACAAGTGAAAGTGGCTAGAAGCTGTCCATTGGGCCAGATGAATAAAGTCACAGAACCTTCATTTTGTCCACAGTAAATGATATTGCCTTCCCCAGAACATGACACACAGGTTATTTCATAAGTGCAACACAGTTGGGTAAGCTCCTCCTTATCAACAAATACATTTACAATGTTTTGTCCTCTCCACCACACAAATAAATTGTCACCCAACACCAAGACACCCTTAAGAATTTTGTTTTCTGTGTGTTGGATTTTAATTTCTAGAGGCTGTGTTTTAACAACTGCATCCCACAAGACAAGTTTACCACAACAAGTTTTCAGAAGGAATGTGTTCCCAGAGCTACAGACACTTGTGAACTTTAGATTAGTGGACTGGGTTAGTTTAAAGCCTTCACATGTACCTCCATTACAAACCCAAGCAGCCCCATTGTCCAGTACAACCACCACAGCACCACAGGGAGATCCAGCTGACAGTATGATTTGTGAAGCCATTGAATCCTGCGGTGTACTTTGGAGATAAGGTACTGAAGGAACTGAAGGCAACAAAGTACTCATACCATGTTTTAAGCTCATACCTTCTGATCTTGCAGGACTCACACATTCCTCCAAACTAGGAAAGACACTCAGAAAAGGAAGGAGTTTGGTTTGCAGGACTGTTGGAAGATCAGCAGGGTTGTTTCTCAACAGACAAGCTGAAGATCTCAAGATGACGTGAAGGAGCTGAAGTTCCCTGGGAAAAATCAACTGAGATGTCTTCTCAAGCCAAAAAAACAGTTCATCAGCTAGCATTGCATGCAACATTTCCTGGAGGTATTCTTGGGAAATCATTTGGCTGCCAAGTTCCTCAATTTTCCCACTTTTCAGCAAATGAAAAGAGAGTGTGTGGAGTTTCCTCAAATTGGGATGTGTTGGTGTACGCATGGCGGTAGAGATGTAGAAAGGTTGGGAAAAGATCCAGGGTTGACTGGGTACTTGCCTATCAATGTAAATATTCTGTGGGACATCTGAGGAGCTTTGCATTTGCATATCTTTGTTTATTATAATAGGCTTTTTTGTGCCATTTGCCCAGGAGCCGCTGAAGTAGTCCGAGAGCACATGGTGTATCTTTAGACAAGTTTCCTCTGAGCACAGGTACTGCTTGCATACAACCAAAGGGAAGTGTCTGTTTACCCAAGAAAGAGTTTGGGTGCCTAAAATGTTCCTCAGCACTAGAAATTGCTTCAAGTCTGAAAGAAGGCTATCCACAGAAACTTCAGGGACTCTTAATGTAGCCGGTACACCTTCACCTTGTGGAAGGAAAGATGCAACAACTTCATCATCACAAGACAAAACATCAGTCAACTCAGCTGTGGTCATGCCAAACCTAGCCAAGGTAAGATAGCTTAATGCATTGGAGACTAAAGCTTTCCCATGCTTCCTCTCCATATGATCAAACATCAGAACAATGTTATTGTGGACCTCTAAATCGAGTGTTTCCTCAGTAATCTCAAACTCTGAGTTCCAGTGGACTGCCTGTCTGTAAAGAAGTTCCACATATAGCGGGACAGTGCATTTCTTTAAAGCCTCATTTACATATACCTGTTGTCCCGAGGTGATTTTTCTGTTGGACTCCTGAAGAAGTGTTGTTAGTAGCTGGTTGCAGCTTTTAGTATCTACTTGTTGCAACTCACAGAACAGGGCTGAATCTGGGTAATGCTTCTTCAGGGCAGCAAGAAAGGCAGGCCTGTTTGTAGATACAGAAATAAGAAGCTTTACGTTTGGAGCCAATGCTTTAGGAAGGCATGTCAAGTCAGGTTGTCCATCAGTCTTTGGCAGCTGGTCAAGACCATCTATGATTATCACCAGAGGATTCTTGGATGGCGATCGCGCAGTCAGGAGTCTTTTAAAGTTTTCTTTTAGTTGAAAGATGCTGTTGATGTTGGTATTACTTGAGTCGACTCTTTCACATATGTCTTTGAGGAGCTGTCTGAGGGAGTTGTTGACATCTATGAAGTAGACAAGTATCTCGGGATCCAGATTCTTCAACCATACTGATGCCTAATAACACAAAAGTCATACTGAATGTCACAGAATATATTACCAAATATGTACAATTCCAAACATTGCTAATATCGCAAACAGAAAGATTGTTTTTGAAAGATACCTGACTTGCGCAGTTAGCCAGAAGCACAGTTTTGCCCGAGTATGGTCCACCATTGAGTATGAAAGGAAACAATGCATTTTTTCCCTCAAGGTAGGATTTGACATGTTCAACTTCCGCTCGTTCAATTCTGTAACGAGAAGAAAAGATCTGACAGAGATCTTTCTCGCCTAAGTTATCAACTGCATCAGTCCTTTTGTTTAACATAGTATGATCAATGAGTCTCTTGAGATCCACATTTAGCTGCTCACACAGACCAACACCAAAGTCCAGCCTCATCTCAGATGTGTAACACTGCAGACGATTGCATTTTGTGGTGGTGCAGTACACCACAGCTTTGTGTGATGCAACCAAGCTTGGCAGAAAGTGGTCTCGGAGCTGGGATAGTCGGTGCAACTGGGCTTCTTTTTCTGGGGGGATGGCGTTTTCCTTCATTGGGACAGTTATTTTATGAACATAGCAGATGCATCTTGCAACATCTTCACTGGAACGGCCTTCATATGCATAACGGAGGTCGTTTTCAAGAGCTGGAATAAAAAAATAAACAAATTAGACCATTTTGATTTGGAATGTTTAGCAATTAGACCCTTTCTAGTACAGATTTGTCCAAATGCAGTCCTGGAGGACCACTGCCCTGTACAATTTAGCTCCAATTTTCCACACCATACCTTTCTGGAAGTTACCAGTATGACTAGTAATCCTCCAGAAAGCTCACAATAGGGATTTTTTCTATTCTCTACTCAGAAATAATGTTTTGAATGTTGCTTTACTGACTGTGACACACAACTGACTGGAAGGGATTGAGATTGTGATATTTGACTGCTGAAATTCCCAGCTCCAACTGTGGAGCATAAGACCTTTGCTGTATCCAAAACTGCTTATTCACTTTAATCCACTAATATAGTCCACTTGAAGGAGTGAATGGAAAAAAAAGTGAGTGAATTTAAGTGCACCAGAAGAAATGCCATTTTGTTTGTGGTTTGCTGGTTGATATACTGACTAGATTCCAACTTAATGGTCAGACCTTGGTATAGTTATTTAACACTTAGGCTACGTTCACACTGTGAGGCTTAGTGCTCAAATCTGATTTTTTCTCAGATCAGATTTTTTTGCCTAGCTGTTCACACTGTTGTTCTAAATGTGGCCAATATCAGATTTGCAGTGTGAACAGATCATTGTCGTAAACTGACCCGCATGCGCAGAAGTATAGTTACGGACAACACAAAATGTCTAACTATGCACACAATGTGTGTATACTGTATGAAGCACGTTGTCAGATTATGCTTAATATGATTATTGCCCTTTTCACAGACAACCGTGGTGTATTACATGAACTGTAAAGGGTTGTTCTGCTACTACTAATGTGTATTTCGGCATTTGAAACCTAAAATAAGCCCCTTGTGATTGAAAACACTGATCATTTGTGATTTATGACAACCGCGGCGCGCGTCTGTCTGACCACCGGTGTAGTGAACTCATCAAGAGTTAATGAGCAGCCGCAGACTGAACTGTGAAGGCGGAGTTGGTTTATCTCCGTTTGCAGTTATTTTATTTTACTTCGTTATAAACAACAGACACGTGCAGATGGGGGGTTTGGGTGCTTGAGCTCCTGCCTTTTATTCGCTCGGAGATAATGTTCGTCCTTAAAATGAAAGTACCCCCTCCTTTGAGCATGTATCCCCTTTCCGCAACACCGCAACGCTCTTTAGCATTGCGATCATCCCGTGCTCCGATCGTTAACCAGAGTGGTTAACAAGCAGCAGTTTTGCCTTCAAAATCTTTTTCAAAATGAATAACCAACTTTCTGTGGTAAAGTAATCGCCCTGTGTGGAATTCTACTATGCTGCAGAGGTGTAGATGATATTTGCAGCACAGAATGATGATGTATGTCGCTCGAAAATTATGTAAAAGTCACATGAAAACCGACATAACCGTTTACACTGCGGTTGCATTGCAAAACATCAGATCTGTGTCTGATTTAAGACTACATATGAAAGTGGCACAAATCTGAAGTGAAAAGATCAGATTCCATGCGGTTTGGACTGTTCACACTGTCAAGACCTGAGTCACATATGGGCGAAAAGATCAGATTCGGGGCCACATTTCCCTGCAGTGTGAACGTAGCCTTAGTGAGCTGTCTATGAGTAATGATACAAATCATTTTGATTTCTATGATGTATACAACTGTTCATTTAACAATTAAATGCTGAATTATTTAGAAACTTATACAATAGGATTCTGCTGTGGATGGCATCTTATGGTCAGATGTGGAAACTCATTCAGCGCACAAATGGGAGTCACTTCAGAACATCTACTTTGGTTTTGGACACCACTACAAATGGCTGGTCCCTCAAATAGGATTAGTATTAGTGGGCAATTTTAGATACAGTCCTTGTTTAGCTCGTTTAGCTGGTTCAGGTGTGCTTAATGGACCATTTTCACATTTCCGGGATTCTCAGTAGCAGAAGTCAATAGTCATAGTTGGGTAAAATTAGAGCTCAGTGAATGGGAGAGTACAACAAATATTGTTTTTAAAATCTAAAATAATGATGAAAACCTCCATGATGTTATCAAGACTTTTAGAAAAGGGAAAACAACTGTGTGAGACTGATAACAGTGGGCAGAAGAGAGACTAATGTCAAATTTACTGTCCTGCCGAGATAGGCACTGCATTAGAAACGCCTCGCACAAGCAGTAATTTGTTTTTTGTAATTTGATAAATTAAAGGCATATAAATGCACATACATTTTTTAAAAATCTAAATATTTAAAACTTTCAAGGATTTAAGATGCTGATGAGCGTTAAACGCGTCATAGCAGTCTTGTGTGAAGGGTCCATGGGTATGAAGGCAAACTCAGCAAGACAAGAACAACTCTGGACACCCATGAATCCCCTTGGTGGATATTGTTTCAGCAGATTGTCCATCAACAATGACATTTGTATCAAACTGTTGTAATCTAACTAGAAGTAATTATTCAAAAACTACTCCACTACCTGCCTCATATACTGGATATGTAATTATTGTTTTTTCTTTTCCAGTCCATCCATATAGAGCAGCATTCACACATTTTATGAAGTGCTACAAAAACAAGGATGGTGTCACGGTAGCGCAGTGGGTAGCACGATCACCTCGCACAGCAAGAAGGTCGCTGGGTCAGTTGGCATTTTTGTGTGGAGTTTGCATGTTCTCCCCGTGTTTGCGTGGGTTTCCTCCGGGTGCTCCGGTTTCCTCCACAGTCCATACACATGAGCTATAGGGGAATTGGGTAAGCCAAATTGTCCGTAGTGTATGTGTGTGAATGAGTGTGTATGGATGTTTCCCAGTGATGGGTTGCAGTTGGAAGGGCATCTGCTGCGTTCAACACATGCTGGATAAGTGGCGGTTCATCCCACTGTGGCGACCCCAGATTAATAAAGGGACTAAGCCGAAAAGAAAATGAATAAATAAGGACGACCTGACTTACCTGACTGGAAGTATTTTTGTGCTTTGTCATGTGCCATAGTCCCCTCCTGTATACACTGGTTCACAACATCATGGAGGATCCTCCTCACCTCTGGAAAAACCTTGCACCAGTTCTTCTCCTCAGTTGGATTCTCTTGCTAATGACAAAACATTAAGAACTTTAGCTAAATATGCTACATCATTTTAAACAGAAAGAAATATTTACTACATTTTTTTAGGGTAACTGGTTGCAAGCAATTTATAAGGGCAATTTAAACAAACAAAATTAAATGTAGTAATTCGTTCATTCATTTTCCTTCAGCTTAGTCCCTTTATTCATCAGGGGTTGCCACAGCAGAATGAACCGCCAACTTGGCCAGCATATGTTTTACACAGCGAATGCCCTTGCGGCTGCAACCCAGTTCTGAGAAACACCCATACACACTAATTCACACACATACACTACGGCCAATTTAGTTTATTCAATTCCCCTATAGTGCATGTGTTTGGACTGTGGGGGAAACCAGAGCACCCGGAGGAAACCCACGCCAACACGAGGAGAACATGCAAACTCCACACAGAAATGCCAACTGGCCTAGCTGGGACTTGAACCAGCGACCTTCTTGCTGTGAGGCGACAGTGCTAACCACTGAGCCTCTGTGTCGCCTAAATGTAGTAATGTTCTATATAATTAGTTTGTTTAAATTCAGCCCATATAAATTGTTTGCAACAGAATGCGTTACTTGCCTGGACACTGGTTTGTTCACATTGTTCTGAAGGCTCAAGCATGCAGAATGAGGGAGGAATGGCATTTTCATCTCTCCGGTAGCATTTCTCCAGAACGTCAGTCTTAAAGCCCATGCGTTGGCATACCTGGAGAATATGCTGGAACTCTGAGGACTCGATCTGCTCAGGTAAACAAGCATCTCCATATTGTTCACCCACCAACCCCTGAAACGAGCAACAAATATTTAAGTACACTTATTTGTTAGAAACACCACATAATGAGATTATACCAAAATCTATCTATATACAGTTAAAGTCAGAATAATTCGCCCTTCTGTGATTTCTTAAAAAATATTTCCCAAATGATGTTTAGCAGATTCAGGAAATTTTTTTACAGTTTTTTCTATAATATTTTTTCTTCTGGAGAAAGTCTTATTTGTTTTATTTTAGCTAGAATAAAAGCAGTTTTTAATTTTTTTAGCACCATTTTAAGGTCAATATTATTAACCCCCTTAAGCAATATTTTTTCGATTGTCTACAGAACAAACCACTGTTATACAATGACTTGCCTAATTACCCTAACTTTAAACTAATTTAATTAACCTAGTTTAGTCTTTAAATGTCACTTTAAGCTGAATACTAGTATCTTGAAAAATATCTAGTCAAATATTATTTACTGTCATCATGGCAAAGATAAAAGAAATCAGCTATTAGAAATGAATTCTTAAAACTATTATGTTTAGAAATGTGTTGAAAAAAAATATTTGTTTGTTAAATATATATTAAGTTTTGTAAACAATAAATAATGAGTAGTAAAACATTAAAAAATAAATATGTTTTTTTTGTAATAAATGAAACTATAAAGGGGAAAAAATAATTAAATAAATAATTTGAATCAGAATCAGAAAGAGCTTTATTGCCAGGTATGTTCACACATACGAGGAATTTGTTTTCGTGACAGAGCTACAGTGCAACAGAATTGGTAACGCAATTGTTCAGGAGCGAGCAGGTTGTTGGGGACAAAGGGCTCTATTTTAACGTTCTAGGCACAAAGTCTAAAGCACATGGCGCAGAATCATTAAGGGCATGTCCGGATCCACTTTTGCTATTTTAAGGACTGAAAAATACGCTCTGTGCCCCGGCGCATGGTCTAACAGGGTTGTGCTTAGTCTCATCTCCCATTCCCTTTAAGAGTCAGTTGCGTCGCACCATGGCACATTTGCTATTTACATGGTGGACTTTGTAAGTGTAAAAACTGAATGATTCACTAGCGAGAAAACAGTTAAACAGCATCTACAGCGCGAGGATAAAGAACGAGCCCCCTCCATTCGGCCTCTTTACTTTCTCTTTACTTTACTTTACTCCTTTACTTTTGTGGATAAGCAAACAGTGGAAACTCACTCCCCTGAAGACATCCATTAGCCTACATATTTAATTTCAATTAAGCGCAAAGATTTGTTTCAAAATTATTTCTAAATTCAGTTCTAATTTCCAGCAAAGGAATAAATGAACAGTAATAACGAAGTGTGCTCAAAACATTGAGTTATATCCAAACACACGTCCTGTTCTTATGCCCCATATGGTGATGCAGACGTCTCCAAAACCCCACAGGTGGACAAATCTAAACTTGTTTTTATTAAAACAAATATAAATATGCAGATAATAAATAATACTGATAATAATAATAACATTATAATAAAAATGCAAATTGTCATGAATAAACTGAAAAAAGGCATGGAGGCATGAAGAAGGCATGGAGGCAGTGGTGTTTATATTTATGTAGAAAATAATCATTTTTGTAAAATTTTAATCTTTAATTGTTTTCATCTGTAAAGATATTTGTATATTGCTGTACATCCTGTGTGTTAAGCAATGTGTTAGCATTTGTTAAGTTTCGCATTGATTTTAAAACATTGCTTCTTATCTATAAAGCTTTAAATAATCGAGCTCCTGTTTATCTAACCAACCTCCTGTCTCGCTACAATCCAACCCGCTCTTTAAGATCTCAAAACTCAGGGCTTCTGGTAGTACCTAGAATAGCAAAGTCGAGTAAAGGAGGTCGAGCCTTCTCATTTATGGCTCCTAAACTCTGGAATAGCCTTCCTGATAATGTCCGAGGCTCAGACACACTCTCACAGTTCAAAACTAGATTAAAGACCTATCTTTTTAGTAAAGCATACACTCAGTGCATCACCTAACGGTATGATGCATGAATGTGCTCCACACAGGTTTTTGCATCTCGTGTATATACACTATGAACAGCAGCTACGCTAATTATTCTCTTCATTCTCTATATCCACCTGGGGATACTCATCCCGATACCCCAAGAGGTTATGCAGAGCCACTGATGCAATCCAAGTCCTGTGAAGAGATGATCCCAAGGTTCAACAATCCTGGACCAGGCCGTTTCCTGAGTAGCAGCTGTGGTGGTCATGGTGGAGTGGAGAGCATGCGTCTGACTCCTGTGACCTCCAGGGACAGACGAGTCTTCGCTGACGTCCAGCATTCTTCAGCCTCCGGCGCATAGACTGCAGCTCTGCACAAGACAATTGGCCATAGGAGAAATGGTGGTGCCCAACTGAGCCAGGTTTCTCTCGAGGTTTTTTAAATTCTTCATTTATGCCAATTGGTGAAGTTTGTTCCTCGCCGCTGTCGCCACTGGCTTGCATGGTTTAGGATCTGTAGAGCTGCGCATAGATGGATTTGCTCTTCAGTGTTTGGACTCTCAGTAGTGATTATTAAACCACACTGAAATGAGCTTAACTGAACTGAACTTAAACTCTGAAAACTGAACTAACACTGTTTCAGTTTACTATAATCTTCTGTGTGAAGCTGCTTTGACACAATCCACATTGTAAAAGCGCTATAGAAATAAAGATGAATTGAATTGAATTGAATTTGGACCTGCATAGGCGCAGCTTTTAGAAGGTCAATGGCGCGGTCAATTCCAGTTCCTCAAAATAGTAACGCGCCAACGGTGCGCCTTAACACACTTCTATTTCACACCCATGAGTCTATAAAGTGGTGCAAATGGATTAGCTATTTAAACAACGTGGTGCAAAACAAAAAATTAGGGCTGCGCTGGTCGGAAAATAGCAACAAATGATGCCATACACATCTAGCGCCTTATGGTGTATGACAGGGCCAATAGTTTATTTATTTATAAACAGTTTAAACTATCTTTAAAGCAGT
Organism: Danio kyathit; assembly: GCA_903798195.1. Lineage (NCBI taxonomy): Eukaryota > Metazoa > Chordata > Actinopteri > Cypriniformes > Danionidae > Danio > Danio kyathit. Next base: position 6,549,448 of record LR812536.1, on the reverse strand, counting down.
TTCTTTCATCTATATCTATACAAAGTCAAAAGACTTTCACCACAAAGAAAGAGTGTAGAGAATTGTTCCAGCAGTCCTCCAGTATCTGCAGTCGCTCCTGCTGCGTAGGCCAGTTTTTGGGATCTGTGGCTTCATACGGGTCAATAACCTGTAGACAGGATGGGTCCACATACAGTTATTGATCTCATATTTTTACAAATTGCATTCTGGCTCCCACCCCAGACATATGTCTGTCCCAAACTACTGTATTAGCCAAAACAACCACAGACACAGCCAATCAACATGCTTTTAGAGAGCAGTGTTAACAATAATATCCATCAGTCTTTTGTCCTTTGCACAATTAAAAATACATGACGTTTAGAGCGGCTCCATGTTCCAGTGAAAGAAATCAACATTATTTATTCATGTTTATAGATTAAAACACAATTGCTTGTGCCACAAATCATTTGTCATCATCATCTGGAAGGGAGACAAAACAACTGTAATGTCCTTCTTCAGAATTAGTCTGTTTATTAGGTTTGCTCACTCTGAAGTCGAGTCCGTATGTGGATCTGCAGTATTCCCTCAGTCTGGGGAAAACTTTCTGCCTCATTAACGCCCTCTCGACCACAGATTCTGAAAAACATGAGCCAATATTTCATTTGGGATTTCGATTTTACCCATGGGCGACACGGTGGCTAAGTGGTTAGCACTGTGGCATCACAGCAAGAAGGTCGCTGGTTCGAGTCCCGGCTGGGTCAGTTGGCATTTCAGTGTGGAGTTTGCATGTTCTCCCCGTGTTGCTGTGGGTTTCCTCTGGGTGCTCCGGTTTCCCCCACAGTCCAAACACATGCGCTATAGGAAAATTAGATAAACTAAGTTGGCCGTAGAGAAGGGCTGATAAACAATATTATATCGTATCGCGATAAAAATTATGTCAATAACAATAATAAGCTCTGGACCTTTTTCACTCAATATTGATCTAAGAGCCAGTCACACAGCAGAAATGTGCAACAGTGGGAATCTAAAAGTGTGTTGATATTAGAGACATAACAAATTTTCTAAAATATGTTATGGCATTTAATGGACCCTCTAATTTTTGTGGCTTCAGTCATTGTCAGGGTACTCCTTTAAATCTGGAAGCATTAACAACTGATATCTAAATATATATCGCTATCGTTCAATATGGAAAATAATTATCGAGACTGCATTTAAGCCATATTGCCCAGCCTTACCCTAGTGTATGAGTGTGTGTGTGTGTGTGTGTGTGAGAGAGAATGAGTGTGTATGGGTGTTTCCCAGTTATGGGTTGCAGCTGGAAGGGCATCCACTGCATAAAACATATGCTGGATAAGTTGGCGGTTCATTCCACTGTGGTGACCCCTGATTAATAAAGGGACAAAGCCGAAGGAAAATGAATGAATGAACAAATTTTACCCCTCACTGTAAAAAATGCAGGGTCCCAACACAAATCGATTAAGTTAACTTTACAGATTAACAAATTTAAGTGGATTGAACATAAAAAATGTAAGTTGTCTCAACGAAATCTCAGTAATTGTGTTGTTTCAGCTCATTTTAAATAAGTAGTTTGAACAAGCAACAGAAAATTGAGTGCTTGTTTATTAGCCAAAACATATGCAATCATAATGGACTACTTTTACTTTATTAATGCATGCAGCTAATCTGACTGTGATTGAGTTTTGAGCTAAACAAACACACAGACAGACAGACAGACAGACAGACAGACAGACACTCAAAAAAAGGCTACTTGTTTAAAATAGAGTTCAACTCAATTAATTTTTTTTTGGGACAACTTAAATTTGTCAAAATGATTAAGTTAACTTAATTGATTTGTGTTGGACAACATGTAGGAACTGTGTAGAACCCAGCAATTTTTACAGTGAATGAATGAAGGATTTAGCGTTTTACCTTGATTTGCAGAAGACGGCGACTAAAATGACATTAAATATAACAATTTATCAACTAAAAAATCTCATCAGACATCAAAACATGGATTATTTGATGACATATTAAATTGCATCCCCAAATACTCGCTGTCGTTTGGAATCTTTATACTTTACTACACTCCAAAAACAATGTTAGCTTCGTGTTTAAAATACCTTTTTTAAAATAAACTGAATCAACACAATTTTTGAAGGATTTTAGGAGGACAACTTAATTGCTTTATGTTCAATCCACTTAAATTTGTGAAAATAAAGCTTAATTTCTTCATGTTGTCTCAACACAAATTGGTTGTGTGGAAGCCAGCATTTTTTACAGTGCACCATTCAAACTTCTAGGTTTTTACTCAATTACTCATGTTTACGTCCTGATAGTTACAGCTCAGTATAAATAAGTTAAATACTTTTTAATCTAAAAATAATGACACATTTTCCTTCGGCTTAGTCCCTTATTTATCAGGGGTCTCCACAGCGGAATGAACCGCCAACTATTCCAGCATATGTTTAACACAGCGGATACCTTTCCAGCTGCAACCCAGTACTGGGAAACATCCATACAAACACACACACACACACACTCATACACTACGGCCAATTTAATTTATTCAAATCATCGATAGAACATGTGTTTGGACTGTGGGGAAAACCGGAGAACCAGGAGGAAACCCACGCCAACACGGGGAGAACATGCAAACTCTACACAGAAACGCCAACTGGCCCAGCCGGGACTCGAACCATTGACCTTCTTGCTGTGAGGCGACAGTGCTAAACACTGAGCTAGCGTGCTGCCCTAGCTCTAAGTTACACTCCATTTTATTATTTATTTTTTTTACAAATAAAACCATTAAAACATTTGATGCACAATGCATTGCTATTAATTACTGACAATGTTAGTTTGTTATATAGGCAACATTATACTTTTACACCTTTCAAAACTTTCCCAGATTTAAATATATAAATCAGCCAAAGGAAGGAGTTGTGAAACGTACCTTCAGGGTTGGAGCACAAATAAACTTGAACACAAGCCATCTGGTATCCTTTAATGTGGATGTTTTTCTGAACAAATGCTGAAACATTTCGTTCTCCTAGAAATATGCGAGAGCTCCACACACTCACTATCCTGTGGATGGAGACAAAGTAAATGGAAGTTTTGCCTCGTATCTCATTTCCAGCAGGAAGCTCTCGTCTGTTATTGACATGAAGAAACACCCACTTTCACATGATTTGATGAAACACACACACACACACACACACACACACACACACACACACACACACACACACACACACACACACTTTAAAAAAACATTCACATATCTGGCAAAAATGCATCTCAAAGAGCACAAAAATGCTTAATCTCATTGTCTTTAAAACATGCATAAACAATAACACGCTTATTAAAATAAATAATGAAAGGAGTTCTTAACCTTTGGATGTTCACTTGTTGGTCATTGATGTAACAAATATATAAAACACAGTGTTATTTTCTCATTTATTGACTTTCCAAAGATTCATTTTTATAAAAATTAAACATTTATATTTCTATAAGCAATTATAACATTTATATGTAACAGAATATTTTACATTTTAAATGATATACTGGATTAACATTAAACACTTAAAGGGCACATATGGTGAAAAATCTACTTTTCAAGCTGTTTGGACAGACGTGTGTAGGTATAGTGTATAGACCGTCATATTGGGGTGATATAAACACTCCCAGTGCTTTTTTTTTCAGTTTAACAACATAAAAACGGTGGACAAATTGAAGCGGTTATGAAACCGACCGCAACTTGACGTAGGAGTGCGGTCCCCCCGCCCATCGAATTGATTGACAGCTGCGTATGAACATGTCTCCATAGTAACGCTTATAATCATATCAACAAGAGAGGACGTGCGCAAAGCAACCGGGAATAAAAGGTCTGTTCAGTTTGCTAGGATCATCAATCATCATCAAATGTGATCAAGAGTGACTTTGACAAGTTTAAAATCTTTTAAAAAAGTGCATGTGTAATGAATTACAGTGATTTACTTCATCAGCACAGCCGCATGTCAGAACAATTATAAAAGAAGACGCTTCAATCCCGGTTTGTGGACGTTAAATCAGGTTTATTTTGTACATTAACGTAACAGATATCCATACAGCAGTGGAGATTAACCTGTATCCTGTCACATTTGTGTGCAAAGACAGTGCAAAGCTAAATGCGCGCTGTATGTGTGTGCGTGAAATTTGTAACGACATTGTGTGTGACTCGTCGTTGCAGCTCCACAACAAATGCATCAAATACTCATTGGTAAAGTTCTTACTGTAGTTTTTCCTCACAGACGTTACGTGAGATCTGCTTCCTTTATGTCTGTCAGTTGTCTGAGGCAGCTGAGGGCGGAGACTGAAGCAGGTCGCACACCAGAAGCGCCGCTCGGCGACGCGCCGCGCAGCGCCACGCATTTCAGAATTCTAAAAATAGGTTTCAATCAGAGTACACACACAGGCGCCGCAAGTTAGCGGCTGTCCGCGGCGCCCAGCCACGACTCAGGACACTGTTCATAATTCTGCAGCGCCACAGAGCGCCATCTGATTAGTTTCGTTTTAAATAGCCTGCAAATGTGCGCGTCTGGTGTGCGATACTTTCAACTGTCATGTGACCGCCGTGTCGCGGCGCTGAGCGGCGCATCCGGTGTGTGACGGGCTTGAGGCATGCTGACGGCACGTGGGAACGGTGGGCGGGGAGGACTAGCCTTAAAGGCGCAGTACACAAAAACAGCAAAAAGCTGTTGAGAGCTATAAAACACAAACTAGTGAAAGCTCTAATCAATAATCTGATGGGTGTTTTGAGCTGAAACTTTACAGACACATTCTGGAGACACAAAAGACTTATATTAAATCTGGAAAAATTGGTAACCTAGGTGCCCTTTAAGTTATGATTGAGTTGCCTCTTGTTACAGATGAGCTTGTGGGCCCTTTTCGGGTTGAGGATGGAGTCAAGCTCAACTCCCAGTCCTACTGCCAGTTTCTGGAAGACACCTTCAAGCAGTGGTACAGGAAGAAGTCTGCATCCTTCAAGAAAAACATGATTTTCATGCAGGACAATGCTCCATCACACGCGTCCAAGTACTCCACAGCGTGGCTGGCAAGAAAGGGTCTAAAAGAAGAAAAACTGTTGACATGGCTTCCTTGTTCACCTGATCTGAACCCCATAGAGAACCTGTGGTCCATCATCAAATGTGAGATTTACAAGGAGGGAAAACAGTACACCTCTCTGAACAGTGTCTGGGAGGCTGTGGTTGCTGCTGCACGCAATGTTGATGGTGAACAGATCAAAACACTGACAGAATCCATGGATGGCAGGCTTTTGAGTGTCCTTGCAAAGAAAGGTGGCTATATTGGTCACTGATTTGTTTTTGTTTTGTTTTTGAATGTCAGAAATGTATATTTGTGAATGTTGAGATGTTATATTGGTTTCACTGGTGAAAATAAATCATTGAAATGGGTATATATTTGTTTTTTGTTAAGTTGCCTAATAATTCTGCACAGTAATAGTCACCTGCACACACAGATATCCTACTAAAATAGCTCAAACTAAAAATAAACTAAAAACTACTTCCAAAAATATTCAGCTTTGATATTCATGAGTTTTTTGGGTTCATTGAGAACATGGTTGTTGTTCAATAATAAAATTAATCCTCAAAAATACAACTTGCCTAATAATTCTGCACTCCCTGTAGTCATAAAAACGCTTATTAAAATAAATAATGAAGAGTGGTTCTTAATGTTTGGATGTTCATATGTCGGTCATCTACTTTATGTAAGATATATATATGAAAAGCAGTGTTATTTTCTATTTGACTGTATTATTCAAAGATCCATTTTTGAAAAAAATGCTCTGTAAAAAAATATCTGTAAATTAGCACTTTTACATATTTTTTTATATATTTTTATTTTTCCCGTTTATTTCTGCTTTTGAATTGAATTATGGGATCTTGATATTTCTTCCAACAACTTTTGACTGTTTAAAGGTTAAAAAAGTGACTTTTATTGTCATTTTTAATAGTTTACAATAATATATTGTCTGGGTTGGTGTTGTATTTTACGCTACACAAACCCTGTAATTAACTGCCAGCACATTTTCTGTTATTTTACAGACTTATTTCTCTCTATATATTATTTCTTATAATATTTCAAACTACTAAAATGTCAATAAAAGTCACTTTGTTCAACTGTAGAGCTGAATTTTCAACATCAATAGTCGACAAAGCAGAGATCAACATGCCATAATGCAATTCACAACCGGAAATAAACAGAAAACACTTGTGAATCACAAAATACAGAAACTGTTCATTAACAGATGTGAGTTTTTACAACATTTAAATAATATACTACATAAAAACACTTAAAAAAATAGAGGAAAAAAAATATATATCTATATATATATACAGTATATATATACAGTATATATATATATATATATATATATATATATATATATATATATATATATATATATATATATATATATATATATATATATACATACATATACACACACCATTTAAATGGCCTGTGATTGAACTAATCCAAATGTAAAAATATAAATTATTTATATAAATAGATTTTTGATACTTTAGCTGAATATTATAATCATAAATGTAATACAATATTTTATTAATGTTTTTTTCATTTGTAAATCTTAATAAATGTATTTACGAATTATCTTATACATTTCTTTAGTTACACTAAAATGCAAAACATCCAGATTAGATTTCTCATTTTAAAAGTGCTGGATGTAAGTTTTTGACTCTTCTAAAGCACAAAAATACTATGTTTGCAGATATTTAAGAAACATGCCAAGTGAACATTCTTGTTTATCTGATTAACAATGCTGAAGTCAGATATTCTGCTTTGAAAATGTGCGTTAAGTGCTAGAACGGTGTCTTTGTTTTGGTCATTTAACACACCCAATGCCAGTTTAGCCAATTATATTTCAGCACTCCGGGTTGCTTTAGTGGGAAAACAGTGTATTTCATTCATTCAGTCATAAAGGCCTTTAAAGCATGTGTTCGCGACTGAAATGTGACCTCTGGTGGACAGTAGCAGACTCCGAAATGAGACGCAGATTCAGAGTTCCACATGAAGTGGTTATTAATAAGCAAGTAATATAAATATTACAAACATAAACATTAGATGAGCGGGTTAAATTGTAACCCTGTGTCCTCACAACACGCTACGTGACGAGATTTGCAGTGATAAGCAATTTGGCTGTTTGCACCAGACGAAACACGACAGAAATTTATATACAGCCGATCAGAAGCACAGAATAGTGCACTCACTGCACTCTGGAAAGGTTTATTATCTAATTAACACATATTAAACCTCTTTAACATTATTAAATGTAGATGCTGAATCACTGATATGTGTTGGTATGCACCGAGTCTCAGTTCTAAAGTTAAATTTCAAACGTTTTATTTTATTATCAAGATCTGAGGTGAACTATCTGCTGCTGCTTTCAGTATATGGCAATAAATGTCATGTGAAATGGCATTCAAACTCACATTATTAGCATTTGACACTGAATAAAGCACATGAGGTGTACCTGAGGTGATCATTGTCAGTTTTATGTTTTTCAGCTGCAAGAAATAGAAGCCGTTTCTAATATATCAATTCGAGGTGTTGGTTACGACAAAAACGTCTTTAATATGAAAAATAATCCTTCTATGAGGTGCCATTGTGTTTATTTAGAACACAGCCTAAATCAGCCTTTAGGCTCGATAGTCCAACAGTCAGGCACACTCCTGTTGGTGTCATCAATCTGGCAACCTGCGCTTGCATGTGTTTTGAACCAGGCATGCAATACCTAGTTTAAAGGGTCACGAAACACCAAAACACTTTTTTTGAGCTGTTGACAGTCATATATGTGTCCCACGCTGCTATAAACACTATTAGGACACATATATTGCACTAAAAAGTGAAAATTGGTTGTTTTTGCGTTATTTTGAGCAAATTCGTTCTTCCGGTTTGAAACGAATTTTTGAAGCTGCGTCACGGCCATGAGATACTTAGGTGTAAATCCAGAGTGGAGAGTGGCTGTCTGTCTATTTGAGGACATAGTGACGTCTCTGAGTGTGCGGCATTAATTCATGACAAAGACGTGCTTCAAACCAATCAGCGCGCTCTATTGTGTATGACGTGAAACTTCATTAATATGCATGATAGCTCCGGAGACTGTTTACCAGTTTACACTGTTCAGACGGCAGAGAGACGCCACGTTGTGTTGCCAAAACAAGTGAAAGTACAAGAATTTCAAGACAAGAGTCGTAGGTGTTGCAACGAAGGTTTTGTTTTCATTTTCCCTTTATGAGAGAGCAGCTGGACTCACGTGTGGATTACAGTGCACGCGACAGAAACGCGTTTGTAAGGAACATTTTAACCCGAGAGCTTTTTCTCATCTGGAAATGGTGAAATCCGTATTTGCCGCTCGTCTCATTTTAATAAAAAGACACAGCTCCAGTTTGATTGTCTGTCTACAGATTTGGTAAGTGTTTGCAGTGCAGTGCCCTTTGTTTAAATGCTGCTCTCCGAGTGTAAACATGTTAACACAAACTATTCCCGTCGTGCAGGATTTTCGCTGCATTTTGTGACAGGATAGTCTATACACACACGGCTTTCTGACGCTACCTACCGAGTACATAAGTTACAGAGAAATGCGGAGGATTTTTTTTTTCTCTCATTCGCCGTGCGGTCTCAAATCAGCCTCTCTGTGTTTGTTTTGCCTGTCAAACTTAGCGGGTCCCCAAATGGAAACTCCCTTCTATGCAAAATCTTATCCTCTTTCCCTCCCCCGACACTCCCACACTCCCAGAGCTGGACACGGCCAACTTTCCTGACTTTTTTCAAAACAGAGGTGTGAAAACACCCTGCTGAGACAGGGGGTTTCGTGGCCCTTTAACCACTGATTGTCAAACTTATATACTGCACCTTTAATATTTTCTATAAAGCATTAAATACTCACCAAAATAAAAGCAATCTGCAAGATGAGAAAAAAAAAACACTGAAACACTTTCCCCAATTTTTTTTATTTAACATTTTGTACACAATAAATACAAATAATTTTACAGCTAATAATATGCAGAAAGAATATTTTTCACCTGTTCTCTGATATTGTCACTGCAGCAACAGTCAATTGTTGTTAATCCATCTGTTATTTATGCATTTATTTATTTATTTCTAGCAGCTCGGAATCACCTTCAAATTTTAATAAATCGCAAAATAAAATCACTTTCCAAATTAAAAACAACTAGAATATGCAGCTAACACTATATTGTAGAAGCTCCAAAGAGTTGAAACTGGCCAGGAAAACTGGGGAGCGCCATTAAAAAAAAAAAAAAAAGAAAGTATAAAAAGACTGCGTTCGTTTCATAGGAGAGAACAGTTTTTGACACGATGGGCTTTAACCTCTAACCATAAACTTCAAAACAAGTTCGATAACATTCAAAAGATCTCAACGAGATCAACAAGAAAACAGGCTGTGACCGAGGAAAATAGAAACAAAGGGAAGATCCTCAAAACAATCTTCCTCTCCGATTAATAAAATGGCTACCAAAACAAATGCTTCTTTCCTCCCACTCGCTCTTTTCCTAATGACCTGTTCCTGCTTAACACAACTAAACCATCCCACAAATTGGATGTCTTTTCATTTGTAATATTATGGAATTGACGTAATATTATGGGCAAACTACAATCAGTCACTCTCACTAGATCAAGAACACAACGCCGGGCAGCTTTAGCATCGGAAAAAGAGGCAGTCGGGATATAAAAGATGATCCAAAATCAAGCACTGAAATGCCAGAAAAGTGCTGGGAGATATGCGTGAATATACAGATGCTATTTATGTGGATACATATGATGAAATGCATGTCTTTAACTGCAAATTAAAAGAAAGAAAGAATAATAATAGAAAACAAAAACGTAGCTGCCCCTTTACTGAGGAAATGCACTTAGGACACGGTAATAGATTTGCTTGCATCAGCTAAAATTAAGAGAGTATTCAGTTTAAAACGAGCATTTGCTGTTCATTTGTTCATTCTCAGGTGATCAGATGAAATTTTCTTCTTCAGTAGAAAATATTTGTAGTTATTCATGAAGTTAAATCGCATTTTTACAGTCAAAAGTAACACATCTGTGACTCCTGACGATACACTGAGCTCTTATGAACTGAATAATTATGTCTATGTTAGAAACTATGGTCAGTTTGCACAGCATAAGGCATTAAAGGGATAATTAACGCAAAAATGTACATTTACCATCAAGGATGAAGGTGATTTTTTCCTCTAGTAGAGAATTAAAGATGATTTTGTAGCTGAAATTGTGGTCATTTGTGGTGATTTGTTTGATGGCAGTCAATGGTTATCCATTTTTGAGATTAAAAATAAACACATAAACAAGTCTAAATCAATTCACTGAGCTCTTATGAAGCGAAACGATCAGCCTGTGCAAGAAGCTGAACTTTGTTTACAAAATGCAAAGCTTTAAAGGGATAGTTCACCCAAAAATCTAAATATGCTCACTATTTCAGTCACACCCAAGTGGCTCGAAAATGTTTTGAGCACAAAAGAAGATACTTTGAAGAATGATAGAAATCAGTAACTATTGACTTCCATAGTCAAAAATGTACCACACGCAAACAAATGATATGGAAGTCAATGGATACCGGTTTCAAACATTTTTCAAAATATCTTCTTTTGTTTTCATTAGAGAAAAAAAGAAACAAAGTAAAGGGAGGTGAACTATTTCTTTAATACACAGCATGGAGATGAGTGAAGTGAGCGGTCACACTCTGACATGAGCTAACCACAGTGAGGATGCTGCCAAAATAGTTCTTACCTGTGTTTTTCCAAGGTGCGACAACTGCTATACACTGTAAAAAGGGTTTAGTTGACTTTACTTTAAAAAAGCGAGTAAACCCATTGCATTGAAATTATTAAGTCAACAAACTATGTGCATAATTCAAAAAATTGAGTTAAGTGAACTTAACAGTTCTAAGTTACAACAGAATTACTTACCTTTTTTTTAAAAAGCAAAATCAACTTGTCACTTTTAAAGCAATGAATTTACTCGCTTTATAAAAGTAATTGCTTTTTACAGTGTATATTACACCCAGAGGCATGATTAAACACAAAAGTTTGCTTTTTGTTCAACCTTCTTATTTAAAATGAGCTGAAACAACACAATTGCTGGGACAACTCATTTGTTTTATGTTCAATCTACTTAAATTTCTAAAAACTAATAAGTTAACTTAATTTATTCCTGTTGTCCCAACACAAATCAATTGCGTGGAACCCAGCATTTTTTACAGTCTACATTTTATTTGATGTTTCTAGTCCAAATATCTAAAATGTTTTGAAAATTAAGGATAAAAATGATCCAAAAAAAAAACAAGATTATTTTCCCCACCCCACTGGCAGATAATTTAGCTTGAAAACAAAAAACAACACTAATTTTGACAGAATTTCAGGAAACAAAACAATATTTTTTTCTTATTTTATCTCGGGGCTCCCTCCCGTTTGAAGGGTGAGAGGGGAGTTTGAGCTCGGGTGGCTCTCGAGAACTCCCCTGCTAGAAGTAACAAATATGGAAAAGCTGTATAGTGCCAAATTGGTTTAGTCATATTGTTTTGATATTTGGAACGAAGACAAAAACTCTGAGTAAAAAAAACTTTTTTGTTGCAGTGAATCAATGAACTCGCATCTGAGTGCCACATTTTGCTCAGATTGTGGATAAAAGCTAATAATATAGTAAATAATATTCAGCTTCTAGCACAGAGTGATCATATCACTTCACAAGAGCTCAGTGTATCATCAGAAGTCGCGGCGATTGATTTGGACTTGTTTGCATGTGCTTATTTTTAATGTCAAAAATGGGTCATCATTAACTGCCATTATACAAATCATTAAAGATTCAGATTAAAATCTTCTTTAATTCTGTATTGAAGAGGAAAAAAGTCATTTAGATTGATGATGAGCTCAAAGTGAGTAAATTAGATTAGCTTTTGATCAAACTCTCCCTTTAATCTTCCATCAGGAGCCATTTCGTTTTGCCTGTATGTTGCTTTTTTGACTCTAAAAGTGACGTTTTTTTTTTTTTGCAGTGAATCAATGAACTCACATTTGAGTGCCACATTTTGCCCAGATTGTGGATTAAATATAGTAAATAAAGTTCAGCTTCTAGCACAGAGTGATCATATCACTTCACAAGAGCTCAGTGTATCATCAGAAGTCGCGGCGATTGATTTGGTCTTGTTTGCATGTGCTTATTTTGAATGTCAAAAATGGGTCACCATTGACTGCCATTAAACAAATCATTAAAGATTCAGATTAAAATCTTCTTTAATTTTGTACTGAAGGGAGAAAAAAAAAGTCATTTAGATTGATGATTAGCTCAAAGTGAGTAAATTAGATTAGATTCTGAATGAACTATCCATTTAATCTTCCATCAGGAGCCACAGGTATTCATTTAGTTTTGCCTGTATGTTGCTTTTTTGACTCTAAAAGTGACGGTGGCATTGACATACATGTTTTGTTTTTGTTGCAATGAATTAATGAACTCGCGTCTGAGTGCCACATTTTGCCTAGGTTGTGGATTAAAGCTAATAATATTGTAAATAATAATCAGCTTGTTGTACAGAGTGATCATATCATTTCATAACACCTAGGTGTATCATCAGAAGTCGCAGGGATTGATTTGGTCTTGTTTGCATGTGTTTATTTTTAATGTCAAAAATGGGTCATCATTCACTGCCGTTATACAAATCATTAAAGTTTCAGATTAAAATCTTTAATTCTGTACTGAAGGAAATAAGAAGTCACTTACATCTTTGATTACCTGAAGATGAGCAAATTAGATGCAAATTGTTTCATTTTTGAATAAATTATGCCTTTAATCTTCCATTAGGTATTCCACAGGTATTAATGTGGTTTTGGCTGTATGTGCTTTTTCGACTCTAAAAGTGATGCTGGCATGTTTTAAATCATGCACCCATCAAAAATCTACTACCCAAAAATGTAAATTCTGCCATCATATACTCACCCTTCACTATCCCTACCTATTTGTGTACAACAGAACACAATAACAAGATATTTTAAAGAATGCTTCGAGCTGGCACCCCATTGACTTCCATAGTCTTTTTTGTTCCTATTATCGAAGCCGATGGATGCCAGCATTCTTCTAAATATCTTCTCTCATGAGAGAAACTCATACAGGTTTAAAAGAGAGAGTAAATGATGAGGTAATTTTCATTTTTGGGGTGAACTGTCCCTTTAATGTTCTAAAAATCAATGAGTAAATGAACAGCAAAATCATTTTTGATGTGAACTATACCTTTAAATCTTTTCATCCAGCTTTTTCTGTGCTTGTTGGAGGGAAGGAATCCCATCACAATCTTCAATACTGCCGTGACGCTCAATATAAAAGAGAAACCGGGTGTAAAAAGCAGATTAACTGATACTCGTAATAACGATGGGTATATTTCCATGAAAGTGAAATGCGTACAGAAACGTCTTCAGATTCAATTTTTTTGAGGACTAAATATTAGTAATACATACAAACACTGGTCTTGATAATGAAAAGCTGAAGAAAAGGATATAGCTATGTAGTTAGTACTTCTCAGATCAACACAAGACAGAAGAGCAAGCCGAACTGAGGGGTACAAAGAGCGAAGTAACCAGCCTTCCTCTCTTTTTTTTATAACCCTCCTCTTTTTCCGTTTATGTACAGTTCCCTTTCTCCTGGAGACGTCCATTTGATCTGCCATGTCGAACGTGAATATAACATTCCTATGACGACAGTAATGTACTGTGCTATTACATATGAAATACATAAATGGTAGGACTATTCGTGACCCCTTTTTTTTAGTATCCTCCCATGATTCCTTGTATTGCATGTTCAGCTCTTCAAATGCCTGATGAAGAGATGGATGTGCAAGCGCAGCCTCTTTTTAGCACCCTTGTATTTGATTTCTCTCCGCACGCTTTAACACGCCAACCCAAATGAAGTGAATTTACTGGCAGATCCTGATGCGCAATAAAAGTAATTACGAATACAAGGATTAGAGTTTGGCATGAAAGCGGTTTAAGGCACCAAACAGTCTGTGACGCCGAAAGAGGTGTTTGTTTGTTTGTTTGTTTATGTAAAACAGGGCGATGCTTTTTGAGACGCTGTTCTCCGCCCCCCGCTGGGATCTAAGGATGCTCATTGGGTGGGATAACGCATGCCCCGCCCCCTTCCATTCAGAGTGGGAGGGGTCAGAGGTGAGTTGGTGTTTGCTGTCAGTCTCAGCTCTACACCAGTGTGATCTCCACCTCTTCAGTTTTCTCCACCGCTCGGCGAACATGCTGCTTTGGAGGAGGAGGAGCCGCTCGAACCTGCACATAACACAAAATAAAGCAGTTCAAGAGAGAGCAGATAGGTTTCCTATATTTATAGGACTAAATTGATATAATAATAATATGCAAAACAACTAATTAAATAACAAAAAAAACACACACACACACACACACACACAAACAAGCACATATACACAAATGGGAGAAATAAAAAAATCTTTCATATTTTTAAGTATAATACATCTTAATTTTACTAAATTGTTATAATAATATGCACTTAATTAAATAACAAAAAACACACTGATGCGCACATACACGCGTAGAAGTAATAAAAAATAGTTCATGTTTTTAAGTATAAAACATTTTAATTGATAAAATATATATTTTCCTGAAGTTGTGGATTATTTTAATAACTTTTCTAACATAGTTACTCAATAAGTAATTTAATTATTTGACTAAAAACAAATACACATAAATACCAATGCAAAGACAATAGAAATTAAACTCTTAATTCTTTAAATGGGAGTTAAATATGACCTTTTAGTTTTATTTTAAAACATAACACTTAAAATTGAAACAATGTATAGATCAAAAAATAAAATATTTGAAGCAATGTGTTTAATATAAACTATATTTGTTATCACTTATTATAAATCTTAATACACTAAACACTTCATTTCTTATACATATACAACAGTTCTGTCTGGTTCTTGAATCTGATTGGCTGATAGCCGTGCGATATTCTGCAAATAACAGCACTCGTACCGCCTCTTCACCCTTCACCCTTGTGTATTACTCCACCCAGATAGAGAGACAAGCAGAGGACACTCTACAGTTTGACATATACAGTACTGCTGCTTTAATGTACATTTGAGGCTTTTCTAGTCAAGAATGTAGATGTTTAGACTGAAACTATGCAGTTTATTTATAAGGATATAAATATAACATTATATAGTATTTTAAAATGTTTATAATTTTGGAGATTCAGTGCATCGGCTGGCACAAGCCTGTCTGAGCAGACCAAAAAAAGTGACTGTTGACGTTCCACCACAAGATGGCGACAAAGACCACATAATAAGTCCTATGGGGAAAAAACTCAGCGTAATTTCAAACTACACCTGATCAAATCATTATAAATCTGGTAAGTGACATTCTATGTCGATCCCTCTCTTGTGTTTTGTAGTGCTGTATTTATACCACAAAATCTGGTAGTGTTTGCTTTGCTTTGGCTTTTCGGGATTAATTATTGTGATCTCCCGATTGCAACAGAGAAATATTGGGAAATCTCTGTAGACTGATGGCAAATCACCTGTTTAGTCATCACTTTAGACATTACGCTAGAGACTCATTCAAATACTAGCTCTAAAGTGACGTTGGTGAAGTAGCAACGGTTCCTGCTGTTTTGATGTCAACTGCAGATGTGAATGAATGGCGGAAGAAAGTAGTTCCTCATTTAAAAGGATTTTTAGACTCTTTGTGTTTGATTTTCTTTTTTTATATACATGATTATGCCGACAAACTGTTGTATAAATGCAATATCACACTCATAGCAGTGCGCTATTGGCTGTATATCGTCACTGGTTGGGACACTAAGGCACTCGGCCTGCGGCCTTGAGCCAACGCACGCCTCCCACCAGTGGCAATATACAGCCATATCGCACTGCTATAATACATATATATATATATATATATATATATATATATATATATATATATATATATATATTAACTGTTATAAAGGGACTAAGCCAAAAAGAAAATGAATGAATGATGAAACATCTGATGCAATGCAATTCAAAACACACAACAATCATATTTCTATGAATGTAAGAAACTGCTAAATCTTACAAAAACCTACATCAACATTCCCATAGTAAATATAATGTATAAGGCATTTGAGCAGACATGAGATGAAGGAAACTTGCTGACGTACAGGTCTGAGTTTTCCAGGGCCGGATCCATCAGGAGTGAGTCTCAGCGGCTGAGAAAATCCCGGACTTTCTGGACTTAAACTGGAGTTGTGATCTGAACCAAACACAAAACAGTCTGGAATTAAATGAACAGTTCATTCAAAAATACTGTCATCATTTACTTTCCCTCCATTTCTACCAAATCTATTTGACTTAAGATCACAGAAAATATATGAAAGAATGTTGTAAACCATTGACTTCCACAGCATTTCTTTTATATCCTATGAATATCAATGGCAACCAGATAAAGGTGCTGTATTTAAGTTTTTTTGACTCTTCTAAAGCATAAAAATACCATAATATGCTTGCATGTGCCTACACCACCCAACCCGCTCTGAGCTGGGATCGAACTGGCAACTTTCTGCATGGGAGTCGGTTGCTCTACCTTGGAGGCCATGGCCTCTAGTCTAGAGCATACCTGTCAACCCTTCCGTTTTTCCCGGGATTCTCCCGTATTTTACAGTTCTATCCCTCTGTCATCCCGTAAAGGTATTTTCCCGTATTTCTCCCGTATTTTTTATCTTTCTGTGAAGAGCCGATCCTCCCTATATGCAACCCATACCGCCGAACCACTAGGGGCCGCCCTTGCTCTTAAATGTGAATCGGTTCTGTGCTTTTATTTTATTTAGGCATGGAAACACTTTGAAATAAACATGAAAACGGCGCGATTCATTTCCTTTTCATTACAGGCGCCATTGCCCCTGCAATCCTCAAAACAGTCAGTTCATGTAAAGATGCATGACTGTCAGCTGATGCTCTCCATAGTGATAATAGACGCTGTTTCCCAACCGGATTCTGTACGTACGTGATTTAATGCTGAGCTCAAGTGGACACTGGGTTTTGGGTGCGTGTTTAACAAGACATATACACATAATAATAATAATAATAATGATAATAATGATAATAATGTTAAAGATTGACAATATTAGATTAGATAAAATTATAGATTAATAAAGGGACTAAGTCGAAAAGAAAATAAATGAATGAATGAATAATAATAACATCTAGACATGTCGATCTTGTTGGGTTTTCTTTTAAACACAACTAATTTTGTCTTAAATGAGCATAAACAGTTAGGAAAACAGTCAAATGCTTTCATTATAGATCTGTGCAGTTTTAAAGTGACAGCTCTGTTATTTAATGTAATCAAACAAAAAAAAAATCTAAATGAGAGATTCATTCGCTGCTCTTTAACCAGAATGTTTAAATTATACAGTGAAGAAAAGATGAGATTTGCTAACTTGATTCTATTTCTTTATAATAGCTAACAGTATTAATGAGCTGAACTGTTTGCTAATTTATTTGCAGATTTTTCTAACGTATACTATTTATTATATCCTTTGTAAATAATAATAAAAACGTAATACTGATGGTTTCAGCAGTTTATTTACAATGAAACAGCTCCAGATGAACATTTTTGGGTGCTTTTTTGGGGTGGGGGGTGGGGGGGGGGGTGGGGGGAGTATCCCTTATTTTCACATCCCAATGTTGACAGGTATGCTCTAGAGCAGGGCTATTCAATTGGCGGCCCGCGGGCCGAACCCGGCCCCCGAGGCAATTTGTTCTGGCCCTCCAAATAGTGTGATCAAGACATCAAGAATAAATTTAGTTCAGTCAAAAAACGGCCGCAATAGTTATGAAGTGAAGTGCGTCTGTTCAATACAGCATGAGCTGCGCAGAGCGTGAGTCACCTGACAGTGGCGAGTGGTGAGAGCAGCCGAAAACATTTGAATATGTTTGTAGAAAATGTTTTTTGTACAATGCACTGATATCGTTATTAGGGATGCAACGATTAACCGATTTCACTATTAATTGCGCTTTAATTCGTCACGGTTAATTAATCGTAAAGGCTTCTCTAAGCCGCATTTCCTCATTTCTGTTCTGCCGCACGAAACGAAACTGCTGAACAAAGTTACGCCAAGTTGCCAACTGTGCGCTAGTTTAAAGTTTCGAGCTTGTCCACCGAAGCTAATACGCACGCACACTGTAATAACTATAGCCACGGGCCGTTCCCATATCACGTCTTTCCTGCGCGCAAGTTTGTTATGTCGTAAGAATATATGCCAATATGCGGGCGCAAGCGGAGCAATGCGCTCGCGGCTTTGGGCGCACGCAGTAGAAAACATCTCATGCTGTAACGGTGAGAGTTGTGCTTAGCTTTCAGTGCAATGTAAACAAAAGGCATGTTAGACGAACTATTATTAAAATGATTATGTATGTATGAACGCAGATGATAACAACAGTTAATCTAAATATTGGCGCCGACCTTCATAACAATTATTATTATATTATTTTCTCCCTTTCCTCTTTATAAACACACACATAATTAAATTGTGTAGCCCTATAAGCACAGAAAAACCTACAGCATAAAAAACTAAATGCCTTTTAAAGGTTTTTTAATATTAGTTAGGGATGTCCAGATCTAAATCTAGCTAATATAAAGCTTAAATTTACATTAGACGTGATAACTGTGAAACCCTGATTATTCTTCACACTATATAATCGTACAACCAAAATCTATAATTGTTGCATCCATAATTGTTATGCAGTTCAAAACATAACATATGAACGTATCTGAATGTAGAAGAAGCCTACTTCAGCAATACACTGATTTTGTTGTGCTGTGAAATACAACATTTGAATGTTTGTTAAAAAAAACTTATTGTACAATGCAGTGATATTATATAGTCAACATATTGGCTCATATATGCAGTTGTGTCATCATTTATATTGCAAGTCATGTCTCTCCGGCCCTTCGTTTGGGATGCTTTT
Source organism: Danio kyathit (assembly GCA_903798195.1). Lineage (NCBI taxonomy): Eukaryota > Metazoa > Chordata > Actinopteri > Cypriniformes > Danionidae > Danio > Danio kyathit. The sequence continues at coordinate 6,530,394 of LR812536.1, read as the reverse complement.
CATGAACTGGCCCCCGTGACAAACTAATTGAATAGCCCTGCTCTAGAGTCTGTCACTGGAGCACCTTTTAGAGGTCAGAAGAGTGAGGTTTACCTGCACAGCACTTCACTAGCTGGCCTCTGCTACACAGATATTATATTTTAAAGAAGTGCCAAGTAAACATACTTGTTTACCTGAAAAACAATGCTAAAGTTTCTGAAAATGTGTCAGAATGTCTGTAGTTGTTTTAGCTGTAACTCCGCCCACCGCCAGTTTAGCCAATCATATTTCAGCAGCCTGGGCTGCCTTGGTGGAAAACAGAGTATTTAATTTCAGTCATGAAGGCTGCAAAAATATACACTCAAAACATTTGCTTTGCAGCTACTTATTTAAAATGCATGGGAGTCGGTTGCTCTACCTTGGAGGCCATGGCCTCTAGTCTAGAGCATACCTGTCAACCCTTCCGTTTTTCCCGGGATTCTCCCGTATTTTACAGTTCTATCCCTCTGTCATCCCGTAAAGGTATTTTCCCGTATTTCTCCCGTATTTTTTATCTTTCTGTGAAGAGCCGATCCTCCCTATATGCAACCCATACCGCCGAACCACTAGGGGCCGCCCTTGCTCTTAAATGTGAATCGGTTCTGTGCTTTTATTTTATTTAGGCATGGAAACACTTTGAAATAAACATGAAAACGGCGCGATTCATTTCCTTTTCATTACAGGCGCCATTGCCCCTGCAATCCTCAAAACAGTCAGTTCATGTAAAGATGCATGACTGTCAGCTGATGCTCTCCATAGTGATAATAGACGCTGTTTCCCAACCGGATTCTGTACGTACGTGATTTAATGCTGAGCTCAAGTGGACACTGGGTTTTGGGTGCGTGTTTAACAAGACATATACACATAATAATAATAATAATAATGATAATAATGATAATAATGTTAAAGATTGATAATATTAGATTAGATAAAATTATAGATTAATAAAGGGACTAAGTCGAAAAGAAAATAAATGAATGAATGAATAATAATAACATCTAGACATGTCGATCTTGTTGGGTTTTCTTTTAAACACAACTAATTTTGTCTTAAATGAGCATAAACAGTTAGGAAAACAGTCAAATGCTTTCATTATAGATCTGTGCAGTTTTAAAGTGACAGATTCATTCGCTGCTCTTTAACCAGAATGTTTAAATTATACAGAAATTATATAAAAACTTATTGTACAATGCAGTGATATTATATAGTCAACATATTGGCTCATATATGCAGTTGTGTCATCATTTATATTGCAAGTCATGTCTCTCCGGCCCTTCGTTTGGGATGCTTTTCATGAACTGGCCCCCGTGACAAACTAATTGAATAGCCCTGCTCTAGAGTCTGTCACTGGAGCACCTTTTAGAGGTCAGAAGAGTGAGGTTTACCTGCACAGCACTTCACTAGCTGGCCTCTGCTACACAGATATTATATTTTAAAGAAGTGCCAAGTAAACATACTTGTTTACCTGAAAAACAATGCTAAAGTTTCTGAAAATGTGTCAGAATGTCTGTAGTTGTTTTAGCTGTAACTCCGCCCACCGCCAGTTTAGCCAATCATATTTCAGCAGCCTGGGCTGCCTTGGTGGAAAACAGAGTATTTAATTTCAGTCATGAAGGCTGCAAAAATATACACTCAAAACATTTGCTTTGCAGCTACTTATTTAAAATGAGCTGAAATCACACAATTCTTGATTTTTTGGGATAACTTAATTGTTTTATGTTCAGTTCACTTAAATTAATCAATTTGTGTTTAGACAACATGAATGAATTATGTGGAACTCTGTATTTTTTTTTTACAGTGTTTGTAAGTCATGGCCCAAAATGCGACCTCCAGAGGACAGTGGCAGCCTCCAAAATGAGATGCAGATTCAGAATGACAAAAATCCACATGGGGTGGCTTTTATTTAGCAAACAATTCAAATATTACAATGTAAATATTAGTGGAGCAGCTTACAGTGCAAGGCTCAATACTCAGGCACACTCGCTCCTGTTGGTGTTGCCAATCTGGCAACCTGCGTATGCTTTGTGTCATTGGAGGAAGGGTCGGGAAAAAAAAAACCCTCTCCGATATTTAGATTTTGGACTGCAATATTTAGTTTAACCACTAAGTTTTAATCCTACACCCTTAACAACATTCTTCAGAATATCTTCTTTAGATTTTACCAGTGAAAAGAAACTCAAAGATTTGCAACTACTTAAAATGCGAGTAAAATGTAATTTTGGGGGAACTATCTCTTTAAATCAACACATGAAGTAACACTGGAGGTTTCATGAGGACATTGGGCGATTGGTGTCTTACTCTGCGCTGTGGTTTTCTGTGGGACGGGCAGCTTGTGTTCCCCGTTGACAGAGGGCGAGCGGGGCAGAGACGGGGCGCTGCTGGTCTCCGGGCTGGTGAAAGGACTGCAGGGCGGCTGATCGTACAGCGGCAGTGGAGGAAGAGACGAGTGAAGCCTTTGGCATGGAGACACCTGTTGGACAACAACATACATTAGCATGCTAAGCTAGCACAGAGGCATCTGGAAAACTGTTTATTCACTCAGTGACACATATTCATTAATACGTACTACAGCTGGTAGGTTTGAGGTCAGCTCACTGGTGAAAATAGCTTATTTCTCTGCATTTTAACATTCTCCAAACATTTGGGATAATTTCAGTACATAAGTCAGCAAAATATATAACACCGTTCTAGTGGTTTTTGGATATTTCCATGAAAAAAGGCTTAAATATTGTGCCCTTAAGGTGTTAAAATGACTATATTATGCTACAGTATCAACAAAGTGAGGTTTATTATGACTGCGTGTACATGATTATCTCCAACAGGATAAAGAGAAATGCTTTGATCTGGTCTAAAACAGGATGACGTTGATTACAGGAAGGAAACGTCACGCCTGTAATCAGCGTTAGGATTCAGACATCAAAACCACTCAAAAACACACTCAGGCTGTGTCTGAAATCACCCAGTATACCTATTTTAGGGAGCAGCCGTTTGTAGTGGTGTCCGAAACCATGGTGGATGCTCTAGAGTACACACAATCAATCCCACAATGCATCGTAATAATGTGTGTACAATGTACACTACCTGACAAAAGTCTTGTCGCCTACCTAAGTTTTAGGAACAGCAAATAATAGCTTGACTTCTAGTTGATCATTTGGTATCTGAAGTGGCTTATATGAAAGGCAAAGGCCTCTAGATTACGCTTATTTTAGCTAAATAAAATATGATCATGCCTTGATTTTTAATTATTTCATTAGGACAGTAAGGTCTGACTTTGCGTAGACAAAAGTCTTGTCACCTAACAGAAATAATGTCCAGTAGAGAATATAAAGTCATGCTGCAGTGGAGAAAGACTGAACATTGTGTCTGACTCCATCATGAGCTTGGAGGACTGCATCATACATCTCTGCAATGACTCAAATCACTTATTAATAAAGTCATCTGGAATGGCTAAGAAAGCGTTCCTGCAGGACTTCCAGAGTTCATCAAGGTTCTTTGGATTCATCTTCAACGCCTCCTCCATTTTACCCCAGACATTCTCAATAATGTTTATGTCTGGTGACTGGGCTGGCCAATCGTGGAGCACCTTGACCTTCTTTGCTTTCAGGAACTTTGATGAGGAGGCTGAAGTATGAGAAGGAGTGCTATCCTGCTGAAGAATTGTCCCTCTCCTGTGGTTTGTAATGTAATGGGCAGCACAAATGTCTTGATACCTCAGGCTGTTGATGTTGATCATCCACTCTGCAGATCTCTCGCACGCCCCCATACTGAATGTAACCCCAAACCATGATTTTTCCTTCACCAAACTTGACTGATTTCTGTGAGAATCTTGTGTCCATGTGGGTTCCAGTAGGTCTGCAGTATTTGTGATGATTGGGATGATCAACAGATGATTCATCAGAAAAATCCACCTTCTGCCACCTTTCCAAATTATCAACTAGAAGTCAGGTTATTATATGTTGCTCTTACAACTGAGATCAACGACAAGACTTTTGTCAGGTAGTGTACACTCAACAGCAAAAAAAAAATACCCATAATGTGAGAGATCTTGTGCATTTACACATCTAACCACAAGATGGCATCTAAAGCACAATCCTATGTAAAACTGTGCAGATGGCACTCTTTGGCATGGCGGGAACTTGAACAGGGGCCCAAACTGTCCAAAATATGCCGGTAATTTGCGACTCTTGCTCACAGAATCCTGGAGGGTCTAATTATTGTGTTATAATATTGGTGTCATGGGTGACGCGGTGGCGCAGTAGGTAGTGCTGTCGCCTCACAGCAACAAGGTCGCTGGTTCGAGCCTCGGCTGGGCCAGTTGGCATTTCTGTGTGGAGTTTGCATGTTCTCCCCGTGTTCGTGTGGGTTTCCTCCGGGGGCTCCGGTTTCCCCCACAAGTCCAAAGACATGCGGTACAGGTGAATTGGGTAAGCTAAAATTGTCTGTAGTGTGAGTGTGTGAAGGAGAGTGTATGGGTGTTTCCCCATGATGGGTTGCAGCTGGAAGGGCATCCGCTGCATAAAACACGTGCTGGATAAGTTGGCGGTTCATTCCGCTGTGGCGACCCCAGATTAATAAAGGGACTAAGCCGAAAAGAAAATGAACGAATGAATGAATAAATATTGGTGTCATTTTGTACCTGCTGTTTCTTTTATGGTTTATTTATTGCTTCTTATGTACGGTGATCATGAGTGGTTTAAAAGGCACCTCAAATAAAATATATTATCATTAAAAATCTAAATCAGCCGTGTTAAATAAGACAGACATGTAAAATATGCAGCACGAGGAGCGGGCAAGGGGACCAGAATTGAGAAATGCTGATGTAGGGAATAGTGAATGAAGATAAAGGGGGAGCTGAGAGTCTGAATGTGGTGATTTAGTTCCCGTCTCACCTGTGCGTCTGTTCCCCAGTGAGCGTCTCCGTTTTCGGAGGCCGTCAGATCCTCCACCAGGACGGAGGGAAAGACGCCCACTCGGCCGTTAAACTCGCCCTCCCAGAAGCCGTCGTCCTCCTGGTTGTCCTTGTTGAGGATGCGAATGATGGCGCCCTCAGGGAACGACAGCTCCTCGTCTGTCTGACCCTCATAGTCGTACATGGCCTTAACAAAACTCACTGGGAGACACACAGAGGAGAGGATAGTGGTTAATCATAGGTGTGAATACAGCTGGAGCTCTTTTACATTTGCTGGAGGTGATTTAAAAACACAAGTGGACTAGTTAGGGATCACATTCTTACAAAAAAGCACACCACAACACTAACGTGTTTTAAGGTTTAAGGTTTGCATGTGTGTTTTGTGTGTGTTTTATGTATGTGTTTTGTATGTGTTTGCTTGTTTGCCTGTTCGTGTCTGTTTGTATGTGTGTGTGTTTTGTGTGTGTTTGTATATGTGTGTTTGTGTCTGTGTGTAAGTGTGTGTGCGTTTTGTGTGTGTTTGCTTGTGTGTGTGTGTTGGTGTTTGTTTGCATGTGTGTGTGCCTGTTCGTGTCTGGTTGTATGTGTTTTGTGTGTGGGTATTATTGTGTTTGTATGTGTGTTTGTTTGTATGTGTGTGTTGTGTGTGTTTGTATGCATGTTTGTATATGTGTGTGTTTCTATATGTGGTTGTCTTGTGTGTGTGTGTGTTTGTATGTGTGTGTGTGGGTTTTTTATGTGTGTGTCTGATGGTATGTGTGTCTGTTTTTGTATGTGTGTTGAGTGTGTGTTTCGAGTGTGTGTGTGTTTGTAGTGTGTTTGTGTGTTTATGTGTATGTTTGTGCCCATGCGCATAAGTGTGTGTGTTTGTTTATTTGTGTGTGTTTGTGTGTGATTGTGTTTGCGGGTATTTATGTGTTTGTGTGTGTGTCTGTTTGTATCTGTGTTTGCATGTGTATGTTTATATGTGTATGCGTGTGTTTGCATGTGTGTGTTTGCATTTTGTGTGTTTGCATGTGGGTTTATATGTGTATGTGTGTTTGCATGTGTTTGTTTGTATGTGTGTGGGTTTTTCATGTGTGTGTTTGATTGTATGTGTGTCTATTTTTGTATGCGTGTTGAGTGTGTGTTTCGAGTGTGTGTGTGTTTGTATATTTGGTCGTCTCTGTGTGTGTTTATGTGTATGTTTGTGCCCATGCGCATAAGTGTGTGTGTTTGTTTATTTGTGTGTGTTTGTGTGTGATTGTGTTTGTGGGTATTTAAGTGTTTGTGTGTGTCTGTTTGCATGTGCATGTTTATATGTGTATGCGTGTGTTTATGTGTGTGTGTGTGTGTGTGTCTGTGTGTGCGTTTTGTGTGTGTTTGCTCGTGTGTGTGTGTTGGTGTTTGTTTGCTTGTGTGTGTGTGTGTATTTATGTGTTTATATGTGTATGTGTGTATCTGTGTGTTTGCATGTGTGTATGTGTGTATCTGTGTGTTTGCATGTGTGTGTGTGTGTGTTTGTTTGTATGTGTGTGGGTTTTTCATGTGTGTGTTTGATTGTATGTGTGTCTGTTTTTGTATGCGTGTTGAGTGTGTTTCGAGTGCGTGTGTGTGTTTGTATATGTGGTCGTCTCTGTGTGTGTTTGTGTGTTTATGTGTATGTTTGTGCCCATGCGCATAAGTGTGTGTGTTTGTTTATTTGTGTGTGTTTGTGTGTGATTGTGTTTGTGGGTATTTAAGTGTGTGTGTGTGTCTGTTTGCATGTGCATGTTTATATGTGTATGCGTGTGTTTATGTGTGTGTGTGTGTGTAAGTGTGTGTGCGTTTTGTGTGTGTTTGCTCGTGTGTGTGTTGGTGTTTGTTTGCTTGTGTGTGTGTGTGTGTGTGTGTATTTATGTGTTTGTATGTGTGTGTTGTGTGTGTTTGTATGTATGCATGTTTGTATATGTGTGTGTTTTTATGGGGTTGCCTTGTGTGTGTGTGTTTGTTTGTATGTGTGTGTGTGGGTTTTTTATATGTGTGTTTGATGATATGTGTGTCTGTTTTTGTATGTGTGTTGAGTGTGTGTTTCGAGTGTGTGTGTGTTTGTAGTGTGTTTGTGTGTTTATGTGTATGTTTGTGCCCATGCGCATATGTGTGTTTGTTTGTTTATTTGTGTGTGATTGTGTTTGCGGGTATTTATGTGTTTGTGTGTGTGTGTCTGTTTGTATCTGTGTTTGCATGTGTATGTTTATATGTGTATGCGTGTGTTTGCATGTGTGTGTATGCATTTTGTGTGTTTGCATGTGTGTTTATATGTGTATGTGTGTATCTGTGTGTTTGCATGTGTGTGTGTGTGTGTGTGTTTGTTTGTATGTGTGTGGGTTTTTCATGTGTGTGTTTGATTGTATGTGTGTCTGTTTTTGTATGCGTTTCGAGTGTGTGTGTGTTTGTATATGTGGTCGTCTCTGTGTGTGTTTGTGTGTTTATGTGTATGTTTGTGCCCATGCGCATAAGTGTGTGTGTTTGTTTATTTGTGTGTGTTTGTGTGTGATTGTGTTTGTGGGTATTTAAGTGTTTCTGTGTGTCTGTTTGCATGTGTATGTTTATATGTGTATGCGTGTGTTAAATGTGTGTGTGTGTCTGTGTTTGCATGTGTGTGTATGCATTTTGTGTGTTTGCATGCGTGTATGCATTTTGTGTGTATTGTATGTGTTTGTGTGTATATATGTTTTTGATTTGTATGTGTGTACATGTGTGTATGTGTCTCACTGCTGCTGTCTCCATTGAAGCTGCCCGATGCCAGCTCAGGCTCAGTGGAGTTGCTGGAGGAGTGTGACCTGGCGTCCAGCGCAGCGAGGGATTGGAGCATGCTCAGTACACTGTTAGAGGTGGGGAACTGCAGGTACTTCTCTGGAACGTAGCCCACCTGCCCGGTCTTATTCCGCGCCTGGAAACAACAAACACAACATTCAGAGGTAGACTTTAATGAGGAGACCTGAACAACATCTGCAGACGATCCTCTCTTCACTGACTCTGGAGGGAAAAGATTCTCTGGAATGTGCAGTACATGAATGAAAGCCTTTCCAGTTGCTTTAGTGTGGATGATCATTTTGTCGGAAAGAATTGTAATGGCCTGTTTCCACTGAGTGGTACGGTACAGGTCACCTTTAACAGGCTTGCATTTCCACTGCCAAAAGGGTACCAATGGTGGGCGTGGTGTACGACAAATAGTTGCAGTCGACGTCATTCTCGCTCGAGGAAATGTCTACAGTAAAGCTGTACGGGTCGTTCACATATCATATGAAAAGCACTTCTCACAAATCAGATGCTTTATACACATAAATACTTGTGTATAAATGTTTATTACTAACCTTTCTATGAACATGGTTTGATTTTAATTGCAGATCAATGACAGTGCGAAATAGCCTACTGTAACCACAGAGTTTTCAAGCCCCAAAAACGGAGCGTTTTGGAAATGCTGAAGAGGCCGTTTTGGTTTTAAAACACTGGTGCTCCATGTCAGTGTGGATGGGGGAAAACCATAGACTGTAAAAGATATGGACATAGTATCCGTGACGTCACCCATAGGTTTCGGAGTAGCGCAAATGAAGCTACAAGTGGGTGTGGCCAACGTCGCCATTTTGTTCGAGAGTCATTGCACCGACCTGGGGTTACCAAAAAAGGGCAAAGAGGCGAAGCATCAGTAGAGCTACAGACGCCTGCCAGCATTTTGCGTAGACGGGCTTTTCTTTGGGAGAAATGTTTAATACTTCAATACCTTCATTAACTGCAGATCAATGACAGTGCGAAATAGCCTACTGTAACGTCTGCGATTATATAAAATAAATAAATAAATAAATGTAACATATATGAACACATACAGACCCTTACAGTCTCTGATATGTTACTTACAGAAAAACTACACACAGCAGACATTTAGTCCTTATTTGGGATCAAAAACAACACACAACATATAGCCTACAGTCAGTGCAAACCTTTCATCTGTATCTTTAATCTTCACCAGCACATGTAACCTCTGTTAGGGCGTACTCACACTATGCTATCCGAACCGTGCCCAGGCCCGTTTCCCGGATCGTTTGAGAAGTGTGAGTGCTCTGAATCGGGCTCAGGCACGGTACACTTGGCCGGCCCTGGCCCGGTTGGAAGAGGTGTGCCAGAGCGCGGTTCACTTGGGCTTTGGCGCGGTACGCTTACAGTGTGAGTGCAAAACGCGCCCGAGCCCGAAACTGAAAGCGAGACGTGACTTTTAAGCGACTGTTTGATATGGATTAAGTAATCATTCGTACTGTTCAATGAACAAAAACTGTCATAGTTTATTAAAGACGCAAACCCCTCACTGCACGTCAGCTGCGCCTTCAGCAAACCTCCTAATTCCTGCAGCACGAGGACTTTATGACTGTTTATGAGCGTCAAAAGTGGCTGATCTGTTCGGCGAAATGTTTGACTGCGTGTCGCCGCATATAAAACGACTTAAACGATATAACTAAAGAAATCTCCACTGTGCTGAGCGAGAGCGCTTCTAAACAGCGTGTCTTCGATGACGAAAGCGTGCTCAGACCCGAATGTAATGTGAGTGTGGGCTGTCGGGGGAGACGGGAGGGGGGGACAAGCGTGCTTTGGCCCGGTTCAAGGCAACTGTACATAGTGTGAGTACGACCTTAGAGAGTAAATCCGTCATTCCGAGTTCATAATAGTCCAAAAGGTGATGATAATAGTTAAACATGGCAGTTTGTTTATCGTTTAGGTTGCTGAAAGAATCATTTGCTCCTTTATTTTGTTGGGCTTCTCCTTTGTTTTTCCATGCATCACTCTCGCGTCTGTTTGTTTCTGAAATGATCAGGTGTCAGAAGCACTTCAATAATCACGTGCACGTTATTATCATCAGCTCAAGAAATTCGTTATTTCAAATATAGACATGCAGCGAGTGCACGTGAGAAAGCGAAACCGCTCGCGCTTTAAGCGACCTTGTAAACAACTACGGGGCACAGGGTAGATTCTGCTCTTCTTTTTGGCTTTGTGTTCATCATGACGATGACAAGGTTTGTCTGAACTCAGGTCGACCATGGCTTATTATTATATGTATATATTATTACGGTGTAATGTCTCGGCTGTGTATTTAAAAATGGCGCTTACTTTGTTTTAATTCTCCTGGTTTGTGCACGAGCTAGTGACGCTTCTCTGTAAACCAAAAGCGTTCAGCTGCGCGTCTAGCTCCGCCTCTTGGTACCTTTTTGTTGTGCTAGGAACCCTTTGGAAAGGGTACCCAAAAAGTGGTACGGTATAGTTTGCTTTTTGGTACCTTTTGACAGTGGAAACGGCCATAAAAGTGCAATGAAACGTACCATACCGTACCACTCAGTGGAAACGGCCCATAAATGATACTGTGTACATGAATTGTTCATAGATGAAAACACTTTTCTAATTCATTAGCCTGTTTACACTAATATGTTGTAGTTTTCAAATGCATACGTTTTGTTATGGTTATGCCTACCATCCACACTACCACAGAGTTTTCGAGCCCCAAAAACAGAGCATTTTGGAAATGCTGATTAGGCCGTTTTGGTTTTAAAACGCTGGTGCTCCATGTCAGTGTGGTTGGGGAAAAACCATATTCTGTAAAAGATATGGACATAGTATCCGTGACGTCACCCATAGGTTTCTGATGCGCAAATGAAACTACAAGTACACAAAAATAAGTTCCTAAAGGCAATACCTAGATTTAATACTTTCCTTGCTGAAATTTTGTTTAATATTAAATCTCTTAAGCTTATCAACAATAATAAGAATAGTAAGTTTCTTAAAGCTTATGATAATCTTTTTTCTTAATGATTGAGGCTTTGTAAAGTTTTTGTTGTTTTGTGGGGGTTTTTTCTTCTTTTTATTGTATTTTTTCTTCGATGCAGTGATGTTATTATTCTTGTATTCAAAGAATAAAAAAATGAAGCTACAAGTGGGCGTGGGCAACCGTCACCATTTTGTTCGAGAGTCATCGCACCGACCTGGGGTTACCAAAACAGGGCAAAGAGGCAAAGCGTCAGTGGAGCTACAGACGCCTGCCAGCATTTTGCGTAGACGGGCTTTTCTTTGGGAGAAATGTTTAATACTTCATTACCTGCGACTCGTTTGTGTTCTGAACACATGTGCACATATACATGGTTGTACACTATATCAATAAAGTGTTTAGTCTTTTAAAAACACTGTTGTAATACATTGAGCCACTAAATAAAGTTCTTATGTTGTTTTTCTACGGGAGGAAAAGGCGAATTACTCCTAAACACTTCAGATATAGTCTGTGTTCGTAAATGCAAGGTTATTGCATTTGTTAATCCAACAATCCACATGACTGTTCTACATCTAATCAATCTGTCAGATTCTGGAGTGCGTTCAAGTTCTAAAGAAAATTATAAATGATAAATGATCCTAAATAAAACAAATACACTTATAGAGATGGTATAAGTATATAATTTTACTCACCTGGAAAATGGAGGCAACTTGAATAGTTTGTGAACACAATAAAGTGCACATAGCATGCCATATCATCTGATAATTGTAAGAAATAATTCCAAAAGACAACTGACTGTGTAAAGCCACAAAAAACAACACAAAAATACGATGTATACGCCGAGTTCAGCAGCTAATCAGCCGGAATCAGCTGAGGTGGAGTGATGGCGACCAGCAAGACCTAGCTGTCACTCAAGTGGCCACGCCCTTAATATATGCAGACTTAATATAACTCAATATAAATGAAACGGATGAGTTATAAAAATGAGTTACACGTTTTTTTGTACCAGGCTGTAAACACCTTTTTTTTCTGCTGTAAAGTAAGCCATTTTAACATTGGGGTCAATGGAAATGTGCTCTATTATGAAGCCAGGCCTAGTGGAATTTCGATGAACTGCAGTTTCAGTTACTTCTGTATTAGCTTTACAAGGGAGAGCGGGATGTTGCCGTTTGGGGAAAACAGAGACATCTGAAAACCGATATTAATAATAATTTTGAGAAAATATCAAGTTGAACAACTTTAGTGAGATGAGATCCAGCAGTAGATCCTTGATGAGCTGCCTGACGTGCGCTGCTCTCATCTGAGGAGTTGTGCTCAAAGCACCCGCTGACTGCCTGTAGCTCAGACATCTGCATACACTGCAGCGCATGACAGAGTGTGTGTGGTCACGTGATGTGCATTTTCAGAGGTATAGTGTGGATGGAGAGCTGTTCAGAAACACTAGGTGAAACGCCAGTGTAGACGTGGACTGTTTTTGTTTTAAAACTAAAACGTATTTGTGTAAACAGGGCCTCAGTCTGTATGATTCAGAATTTCGACAGGCGTTTGATTGGTTTACCTTCACCCAGTCCTCCATGTCTCCGTCCTCGATCACCTCCAGCATCTCATGCTCATCAATGGTGAGTTCATCGGGCTGTGAAGCCTGAGACAAACACACAGATATGAGGATATTGTGTAATGCAAGTTCAGTCGTGCAGGGTCATATTTTACCACCAACCTGATTTCACCAAGTAGGACATGTTTCTGGATTAACATCTATGTTGATCCTGGAACACCATTCCAGTCGGCCAATCAGAATTAAGGGATATGTTTACAGTTTATGTTAGGCTTATGGTTAGGTTTATGCACTTCTACATGATTGTTATTCCCCTCTGATTTTGGGCATAATTTACAGTTATGGTTGGGTTTAGGGGTAGGGGATAGGTATGGATTACATTTTCCACTAAAAATGATGTTCCAGGATCAACATGGATGTTAACGGATCCAAAATCATGACATGCATATTTTACAGAAACCAGCATTTTCCACAAACAAGAGAACGATCCTGCATGACAGCAAAACACAGCGAACATTTTAATCATGTCCTTCATTGTTTGGAAGACAATTACTTCAGTTTTAAAACACTTCTGCAGCACGATGAGGAAAAACATGACTTTAATTTATTTTAAGGTACAATTCTTGCAATTAATAAACCATTAGCTAAGACTTTTAGCTCAATAAACTCCTCATTTGCTTCTTAATAATAGTTACTAAGGTAGTAGTTGTGTAGTATTAGGAATGTAGAATAAGATCATGAGGAATATGTGCTTTATAAGTACTAATAAACAGCCAATATCTTAATAATATGCTAATCAGCAACTAGTAAACATTGAGAATTGCTCCCTATACTGAAGTGTTAGAATGCATTATAAAGATGCCAACTGTGACAATCAGGTGCATAAAAAATAAAAATAAATAAATTATTTGTCAGCAGATTAGTTAGGGATGCATGCTATGCAAATGACAGATTATTAATATTCATGAGGTGAGCTGCTGAGCAAGCTGAGGAGGAAAATGTGAAGAAGAGATGTCATCTTCAGCTGATATTATTGCTAACTTTGAGATGTTGGTACAGGAAACAGGAGGAGGCCAGATATTTGAGAATCACTTCAATAGGGTCGTGTGTATGACAACAAAATCAAAGTTACAAATTCCAGAGTGAGATTTCTACCACAGTGTCTACATCACGGTGACCCTTATGTGCGTGTGTTTATGTGTTAAACACTGTGGCTTGAAATGTTCACGTTCTTATTTCTTACGTTGTTTATTTAAGTTTAAACTGCTGTCGTATTTTGTTTCTATTCACTTCTTTTGATATTTTATTGTTATTATATTTTTATATTTGTCCAACTATTTCAAGCTTTGGCAATATTGTGTCATTTACAGTCATGCCAATAAAGCAATTTTGAACTGAATTAATTCCTTTAAAAGAAATCGATTTGATTTTTGAGAGTTCAGTATTATTTCTATATACACGATTATTCATTCATTCATTTTCTTTTCGGCTTAGTCCCTTTATTAATCCGGGGTCACCACAGCAGAATGAACCGCCAACTTATCCAGCACATGTTTTACGCAGCGGATGCCCTTCCAGCTGCAACCCATCTCTGGGAAACATCCATACACACTCATTTCCACTCATACACTATGGGCAATTTAGCTTACCCAATTCCCCCATACCACATGTTTTTGGACTTGTGGGGGAAACCGGAGCACCCGGAGGAAACCCACGCCAACACGGGGAGAACATGCAAACTCCACACACAAACGCCAACTGACCCATCTGAGGCTCGAACCAGCGACCTTCTTGCTGTGAGGCGAACGTGCTACCCACTGCGCCACCGCATTTCCCCAAATTTTTATCAAATGAATTTAAAAGCAATTAAAAATAAATGAATTTATTAAGTAAATATTTAAGGAAATTATAAATACAGAAAATATATTATACAATTTTATAATTTAATTTTATTGATAATACATTCATTCATTCATTTTCTTTTCGGATTAGTCCCTTTATTAATCTGGGTCGCCACAGCGGAATGAACCGCCAACTTATCCAGCATATGTTTTATGCAGCGGATGCCCTTCCAGCCACAACCCATCACTGGGAAACATCCATACACACACATACACTACGGCCAATTCAGCTTACCCAATTCCCCTATAGCGCATGTGTTTGGACTGTGGGGGAAACCAGAGCAGCCAGAGGAAACCCACGCCAACACGGGGAGAACACTGATAATATACTATATATACTAATTAATAAACAAAATTATAATACATAAATATATTTACATATAAATATATACATATACATACAGATACAATTTATATATATAAATTATCACCAAATTATACTAAGGTTTTACATATAGTTTAATAAAGTTAAATTGATTAAATTTAAATGAATTAAAAATACATCCATATATAATATATTTGTAAAATATTTTATAATATAGTTTTACTTTTTTTTAATAATACACTATGCATAAAATTATATAAATAAATAATAAATATTAAGTTTTATAAACAAGCTAATTTTAATATTAATTTCTACACTTCACTACACATTACACATGGTCTCTAATCCTCAGTTAAATGAGCATGAGTAAGTGTTTTTACCTTGTAGGAGTAGATGACTTTGCAGGTGAGCGGGTAGTTTCTCAGTGTTCCTGAAGGACTTGAGCTGCTGTCGTCGTACGTCTCCATGTTCTCCTCTAATTCTTCTCCTTCCTCTCTGTCCAAATCCACCGTGGTCTACAAAAAAACACCCCAGTGAGCGTCACTAAACCAGCAAACAGCACAGATTGCTTGTTGATTCAGTTCAATAACCTCCAAAATGTTAGCCTAAAGATTTACAAACCACAGGATTTACCAATAACTATCCCTGCCAACAACTAGCCCCGCCCACCTGTCTGATAAGACAATCTCATTGGTCAAAATAAAGATCATGAGACTATTTTTCCCAAAAGACAAAAACGTGGCAACTGAAGGATAAGATTATGAGCACTGGAACTGGACACTCATACCTCCACAGGTGTAGCTCATAGAACCGGCTTCAACCGGTTATAATAATGGATTTGAAAACTGATCCCGAGTCAGTCAGTGAAGGTCAAAAGAACTGGAGTTTGAGGCAGGAGAGCAGACGAGGTCATTGTAATATGTAATGTGGTAGGCGGAGCTACAGAGTAACAGACCACGCCCACTGGTGACATAAAACAGCTCTTTGATAAGTTACGCACACACACTGTTATCTTAACACTGTGTAGTCTGTTTTATCACATCTGATATGCATATTTCCTGATCTGTACACTATGTACCGCATACAATCTGTCATCTGACGTTTACTGTAAATATCAACTTATTATGACACTACTGGGAGATACTGAGTGTGATATTTATATGGGATATATTTTATGCAAGTAACATATTTTTAAAGATCTCATACTATAGATCATACTATATGAGCCACAAAAGACTGACGTTTCAAATAAGATCCTGTAAAAATCCATGTGTGTGTGTGTGTGTGTGTTTATGTATGTGTGCTGAATATTAAACCACATACACAAGTCAGTCTGTCTGTTCTTTCACTTGAAATTACTCTGGATTAAGTGAAATGTAATATTCATTTAATTCTATTTTATTCTAATATTATCTGATCTAAATTTCAATGAAAAATATGGTCATTTTGTGCCTTTATTTCAACAGAAAATGAGAACTCATCAGAATAATAAATGCTTTCATCTTTTGTTGTGACTGAAACATAGGTGTGAAGTATTGATTAAGGGTGCGTTCACACCTGTACACTGATTGTTTTGTTCCAGGATTAAATTGTTACATTGTTGCGCTTTGTTCTTGGTGCGGTTCGCTTTCACATGGCTGAGTTTCTAAACGGACAAAAATAGCTAAAACAAGTCATGTGCGAGTAAACTCTCCTCACATTAGTCAGAGTTTCAGGGTTTATTTTTCAGAGTCTCGCTCAGCTGTCAGGCGTCCTTATTTTAATTTATGATAATGAGCAATAGGACATTAGGGCCCAGTTTCACAAACAGGGTTTAGCTTAAGCCAGGACTAGACCTTAGTTAAATTAGGCTATTTAAGCCACATTTATAAAAACAGCCTTAGAAAAATACATTACTGGTGTGCACCTGTAAAGAAAAAATGACACTGACATATTTAAAGACATCTCACTGCAAGTTATTTTCAGTTGAGACAGCTCAAACATGCAATTTAATCCAAGGCTAGCCTTAAACCTTGTTTGTGAAACCAGGGGTATAAGTGAAAAGCTGAGCTTTAGTTTTGAATGGTGACCCCCACAGACAGTTACCAAATATAAATCAGAGGAAAGACTTTCTCAAACATATCCGTTGGCTAGAATTATGCATTATAGGTTTTACATTATAGAGAGAAATAACAAATAAACCAAGACTGCAGTTCGGTCCATTTTCCTAACGGATAAACATATTTCAGCATGCTTTCACTTTCGTATTTGACATGAAACGCACATTTAGCAGTAGGAATGACATCCCCGCCCTACTCATAATTCTCTCTTCATATAGTCATGCCTACAGTATTACATATCCACAATACACTGTGATATAGCCTGGTTAGTTTGTTGGAGTGTTTTGCTTTCTCACTACAATCATACAATACAATACATTCCAAAGTTTGTTTCAACTGAGCAGAGACCCCCTCATTCAGGCGATCTCACAGCGATTATTTTGTCACAGATCGGAGTGCGACTGCAGTGTTCACATATGCACAAATGAACCGAGCTAACAGGCAAATGCGTCAGGTTCCCAAACAAACGGCTAGGTGTGAAAGCATCCAAAAAATTGGTATAGTTTTGGACAAAAATCTAAATAAACATGTCTAAAAGCATGGTGCTTTTTGCTTTTTTTGTTTGCAAAAAAACCCCTAATGATAATAACATTTAAAGACATTTTTCAAAGGTGTAAGAAATGTTCTCAGCAGATTGCAGAAAAAAGAAAACAAAAATTACGTTTTAATTTGACTTTTGTGAAAAAATCAGTGAGCAATCATGTTAAATAATTGTAACTATTCATGTTATTTTTAGATAAAATGAAGAACATCTACTCCCTAATATATTGGCATAAGCAGAGGCGGTTCTAGTTTAAATGGCACCTTGGGCGAACAACCCCAAACAGATGCTCTTCCGGCCGCAACCCAGTACTGGCCAATATACCGCCCAATATTATTATTAATATACAATTATTATTCTAAATAAATAACAGAAATCAATGCTAAATGTAAAACTAATTATAAAACAATGTAAAGAAAGACACAACTGGAGTGATGTGTAAAGATCACTTAATAAATCTTTTGCATGAATATTAATGACAGTTCTACAGAATACAAAAAAATACATATGTTTTATGGAATTATCTGTTGTCTTAAACCGGACTCATGGCCGAGAAAGTCTTACCTCCCTGACTCATTATCCCTCCTTTTTGCTTCATAGCCATGCTTAGTCAAAATAAGATCATCATCATATAAACTTTAGTTTTGCCAACTTGCAAAACTCGCTGCGTGCCGACACCTCTGCATAAAAGTTACACCAGTTACTCTGGTTTCACAGCACATAGACGCGCGTATTTTATCGTCATGACTGTAAACAACCGGCATTCACACCGGGAGCAGAGCAGCGCGTGAGGCGCGGAAATCGTTTTCTGCGTGCAAGCGTCAGTTTGATTTCACCAGCGTTGTTTTGGTTGCACAGAGAAAGTAACAAGCTTGCGCATGCAAAAGACGCTCAATGTGAATGGCCCCTAACGTCTTTATTCTGGGATTAACACTCTAAGTTAATATACTTGCATAAAGTATCTCAAAGCTTTTACTGGGGCAGTTTTTTTTTCTCCCTGTCACTGTCTCCCCGTGCCTTCCCCAGCAAGACGCCGCCATGGGCGATCACCCATATTGACCAAGCCTAAATCCCCCCTGGGCATAAGCACAAACAGTGGCATTGGTAGTTTACTGGAAAAAAGGTAATTTTTTCCCTTTTTGTCAATAAATAAATAAATGTTTTTTTAAACCAGTAAACAATACAGTTTTTTGGATTTAACGGAGAAATATTTACTGGCTTAAGCACAAATAATGTCATGTACAGAAAAAAATATATAGTTGTACTCATTTTATTTGTTTCAAGATGCAAAATACACCTGTAATTCTAGAATCAGCTGCTGGAGCTGCACTGTGAAATATTTCTGTTCATGAACAGTTTCTGTATTTTGTGATTCACAAGTGTTTTCCATTTATTTACGGTTGTGAATTGCATTATGGGACGTTGATCTCTGCTCTGATGTTGAGAATTCAACTCTGCAGTTCAACAAAGTGACTTTTATTGACATTTTAGTACTTTGAAATAATATAATGTGCATTATGTAAATAATATATAAAGAAGTCTGTAAAAAATGCTTTGGCAGTTCATTACAAGGTTTTTGTAGCGCAATTAACAACACCAACCCAGACAATATATCACTGCAAACTGTTCATAAAAGTCACTTTTTTTAATTTTTTAAGGTTAAAAGTTGTTGGAAGAAAGATCTAGCTCCCATAATGCAATTCAAAAGCAGAAATAAACTAAAAAACATGAAACACGAAATACGGAAAACTACTAATTTACAGATATTTTTTACAGTGTGTCTGTGTGTGTGCGTGTACTGTATGTGAATGTGTATGTGTGTGTATGTATATGTGTGTTGCTCACCGACAGCGAAAGCTCGTGGGCAGTGATGGTGGGCAGAGACGCCCAGCGCTCGTTCTCCAGCTCCTCCATCACCTGATTCATGGCGCTTTTCAGCCACGTGTCCACAGAGACCCCGACCTGACGGAGGAGATCCAGACGAGCCTCCGCTTTCAGCTTCAACGTCTGAAAAAAAACACATGCACACACATAGAAAGTAAGAAGAGACAACACTTCACTTCAGTCCACTGCTGTTACTGCTCATTGAAACTATTATAAATCATTCTCATTGACTAAAGCAGAAGATAAAAAATGAACTGCGAAATTTCCAAAGCTTAAAGCCACAGTTTATTTCTCATGAATATGCAAATTAAGTCTCCAGACTCATCCATTTACAGATGACAAACAGCATTCAGAAGCCTTTCATTTCCTTGCAAATCTGAGGGGACAAACATTTTCCAAGGAAATAATGAAAGCGCAATTAAACTAGTGATATTTGCAGATGAGTAACTCCCGACTGCTCTGGTGCCGAGCGAAACATTTACAAACTCAAATCTCCGCTTCATCTGTTATTCTGTTTGCTGCTTGTCATCTATTAGTTCTTAATGGGCTTATTAAATAATTAATGCTCTGTAGGAACTAATGGAGAATGTAGATCACTTGGCTTTTGAGAAGAAAGTGGAGGAGGAGTTTGATACTGTAATGATTTTGTTTTATGCCAAATTATAAATCCTCTAACTTTCTGATTTGGCATTTGCAAGTATGAATATACAAATATACAAATTTGGTTGCAAGATAGGGCAAGATCGCAAAATCACAGCATGTATGAATGCATGTATTTTTAAGACTAACCAGGATCAACAAGTCTACCATGCATCAATTTTAGTATAAAATCACAAGTGTTCACTAAGCCATGTAAAAATAAAAGTTCATTTTAACAAAGAATTTTACAAAATGAATAGTTTATCTGCAAAACTTTAAAAATAATATTAAGTATAGGTGGGCATTAATTTTTTTAATCTAGATTAATCTAGATTAGACTCAAAATTAATCTAGATTAATCTAGATTAAAATAGCTCATTTGAATTCTGCCGAAGGCATTCAGAATATGTGTGCTACCCAAATTATACGTCTTTGAGAACGGGTTTCTCAAGTCGGGCGTCGCATTAAACCAGGGGCTCATCTCCTGTTTCCAAAGTGCATCACAAACTGCTTGAGAAACTGTTCTACTATGATAATTGGAGATGAAAATAAATGATGTTCAATAAGATGTACTTGTGTTTACTAACTGTTTATTCAGTTAAACGTGAATTTTGAACTGTAGGCCTACATAAGCTCCAAACAGCGATTTTTGATGACCTTAATCCGACAAAAAGTAAAAGTCAAAACTGAACTAAACAGAAATGGAATTAAGACATGTGGAGTATGCAGATATTAGTGACATTATAGAAGTAAACACTGCGGTCTTTAGGACCTTTCGCCATGTTTTCCGACAAGATCCACACGCGGCTGTCAGTATAGGACCGCGCACACACATACACAAACACACACACACATCGCGAAATGCGAAAGTTTTTTTCTTGCCATTTGGTGTGCGTTATTAAATTCCATGACACTCTCACCTGTCCTTACTCCTTATTTGCGTCTAATACCCCAGTTTGTCACGATGGAATGAATTAAATGCTCGTGAGTTAGTGAAACTGCCGAACTGCAGTTAGAGTCAAGCATCCTACTGATTTGATTTAAAAGGGCACTCTTTTGTCAGACGGTTCACCGGTCAGGTATACATCCGCGCTAATATATCAAGGTGAAAGTCATCATAGCTTGCATAAAATAGACCCAGCTCCCACCCCACTTTGAGAATAGATTAACGGCGATATTTTTTTTTTATCGCGCGATAAGAGTCTTGCGTTAACGCCGATAATGGCCCAGCACTAATATTTAGATATTAAGACTTGTTTTATGACAAAATTATCAAAATTAAAAGAGATATAAATAAACATAAATATATATAAACTCTAACATAATTTCTAATATCAATTATATATATATAATCATTATAATAAAAAGGGCTTTTATTATTAGTTCTATCATTATTATTATTATTATGATTATTATTTAGTTCAGGGTTCATACACATTTACTACAAAAATTCCATGACTTTTCCAGGACTTTCCAGTCAATTTTCATGACCTGATGTTTCATGTAATGTCTACATATACGTGGTAAATCAGAGACATTTAAATTTATTACAGCATATCATAAAGCACGCAATAGTTTCAATTTATTTTTATATTTATGTAAAATAGATGGCGACGCAGTGGCGCAGTAGGTAGTGCTGTCGCCTCACAGCAAGGAGGTCGCTGGTTTGAGCCTTGGCTGGGTCAGTTGGCGTTTCTGAGTGGAGTTTGCATGTTCTCCCCTTGTTGGCGTGGGTTTCCTCCGGCTGCTCCGGTTTCCCCCACAGTCCAAAGACATGCGGTATGGGTGAATTGGGTCAGCGAAATTGTCCGTAGTGTATGAGTGTGAATGAGTGTGTATGGATGATTCCCAGAGATGGGTTGCAGCTGGAAGGGCATCCACTGCGTAAAACATGTGCTGGATAAGTTGGCGGTTCATTCCGCTTTTGCGACCCTGGATTAATAAAGGGACTAAGCCGAAAAGAAAATGAATGAATGAATGTAAAATAGATGATGCTTACACAGCACTAATAATGTGAGAACATGTTTAGAAAAGAAAAGAAGTAAAAACAACTAACCTCCATTCCAACAGACGTTTCTCAAACTAATTTTAGATAATCTTAATAGTTTGTTAAACTAGTAATAGTAGGTAAAACTACTTCTATTTTAAAGCGGCGATCACATTGCACTTTTCGCTCCATAGACTTCCATTCATAGGCATGCAAATGTGGCAGACCAGAAACGCAAGCACGTGCGACAAGTTTCGCATCTCACTGCATTCGAAAGTTCAAGCTTTGTAAATTCTTACCTGTGAAATCACATCAGGTGATTGTGAGACCAATAGAAGATAATTTAAAATAAGACATTTAAAATATGGAGCAATTACTCACTTTTATTATTGTCTAATCATATTGTTTATCCCTGCCCTTTTTCACAGCGCCGTATGACAGAATTTTGCAAGCACAAGCTCTAGTGTGACAGCAGCTTAAGTCGCTTTGGACAAAAATGTCTGCTAAATGACTAAATGTAAATGTAATTTCCATGACTTTTCCAAAAACCTTGTGGGTTTTTCTGTTTTTTCCAAAACTTTTCCAGGCCTGAAAAATGCCATGTCAAAATTCCATGACTTTTCCTGGTTTTCCATGACCGTATGAACCCTGACAGTTATATAATTACTGATTTAAAACCTAATTTTAAGAAATAATAAGACAAGTTTTTTACTGATAAATGTTTATATATAGTGCAACACTTGTTTTATTTTTCATGTTTAAAAAATATATATAGATTTTTTAAATATACATAAATATTTCAATTTTAATATGCATATACTGTATGTACATTAATGTATTTAAACCTTTGAACATAAAAAATATGATAGATTAATGTGTGGGTGTGTAAATCTGAATACATTTCAAAGTTTTACATCTTTTAATGAATTTAATAAATAGTAATACTTTAATAAATAGCAAGAATTTTATCTAATAAATTCTTGCTATATTGTAAAAGTTTTAAGAGTTTAAAGAAAACATATTTTTTTTATTCCCAAAAAATTGGTACATTAAAGCTCACTAAAGTAAAACGGACATATGAGAATTTGGAATAAACATAACTGGATTGGGGAAAAAATAAAACCAATTTCACAAGGACATATTTATTGTGTTTTTCTGAAGTTTGACATCTCCAGATCTTTGTTTGCATGTAAAAAAAACATCAGCAGAATACACCGTTTTAAAGAATCAAGAGGTCATATGGATCTGAAGGCACATGATGTGATTAAACAGCACAAGTGTCATTCAGAAGTGAATTATTATTCCTGTAATATCTGAGATGTGAGGCAGCGCCAGCAGAGGGAGCCACTGAGAAAAAACACAACACACAACTCACCTTACAGGACACGCACACATTTATCACACAAACACACATCCATTCACACACTCACAAAACTATGGAAGCATATGAGTTGCACAACTCATTTTGAATTGTAATATGCAAAAAGGCAATGCAATATGTTAAATGTCAGTATTTTATTTAGCATTTTCCAAGACATTTGTGCAATGGCTAGTCAATTATATCATTTGCATCTGTTTTAATATGTAGAAAACACACACAAAGACATTCATTCATTCATTTATTTTCCTTCGGACTTAGTCCATTGTTTATCAGGGGTCACCACAGAGGAATGAACCGCCAACTATTCCAGCATATGTTTTACGCAGCGGATGCCCTTCCAGCTGCAACCCAGTACTGGGAAACACCCATACACACTTATTCACACACACAGACACACTCATACACTACGATCAATTTAATTCACCCAATTCCCCTATAGCGCATGTGTTTGGACTGTGGAGAAAACCGAAGCACCCAAAGGAAACCCACGCCAACATGGGAAGAACATGCAAACTCCACACAGAAAAGCCAACTGTGGACTCAAACCAGCGACCTTCTTGCTGTGAGGCGACAGTGCTAACCACTGAGCCACCGTGCTGCCTACGCAACGCCATTTAGAACATTATTGCATCGTAGTTCATTCATTCATTTTCTTTTCGGCTTAGTCCCTTTATTAATCTGGGGTCGCCACAGCGGAATGAACCACCAATTTATCCAGCATATGTTTTACGCTGCGGATGCCCTTCCAGCTGCAACCCAGTACTGGGAAACACCCATACACACTTATTCACACACACACACACACACACACACACACACACACACACACACACACACACACACACACACACACACACACACTACGACCAATTTAGTTCACCCAATTCCCCTATAGCGCATGTGTTTGGACTGTGGGGAAAACCGAAGCACCCGGAGGAAACCCAAACCAACATGGGAAAAACATGCAAACTCCACACAGAAAAGCCAACTGTGGACTCAAACCAACGACCTTTTTGCTGTGAGGCGACAGTGCTAACCACTGAGCCAGCTATGCAAAGCCATTTAGGACATTATTCCATCGTAGTACATGAACATATTTTTCGTAAAAAATAAAAAAAATAAAAAGATCCGGTAACAGTTTAAGTAATAATTCATGCTATTAACAAACAATTAACTGCAACAAACTGCCAATAAGCTGCTAATTAATAATTAGTAGGGATGCAACAATACAGTTAGCCTACGGTTCAATACATACCTCGGTTTTTTTAACACTGTTTTAAGTTTGGTTCGGTTCTGATGGCTTGACACATACGTGTTTTTTGTCATCCTATGCTTTTAGGAACAGTAAGAGGTTAAATAAAAAATAAAAACGATTTATTGCAATACTTCTTTATTTTACCTTACCTTTTAGAAGAGTACACTAGTTCCTAGCAGGGACGTGCGGTCAGGGGAGGCATCATCATCCTCACCTGCCATCATAAGATGTATACTAATGATAAAATCAATATTTTTCCACTGATCTGTGCTATAGATGCAATTTCTCTATGATTCAAATTATTTCGATCATTTTTATGATCAAAATCGCTGTATTTTGCTTTCTTCCTGTTGAATTACAGTGTAGAAAGCGAGGAGAGGGAGGCCGAGCTGTGCCTCACGTTAGATTGCGCAATCCCTTGCAAACTGGCTTGAGCCCGCCCCTCTTGCTCACTCAGTGTATGCTACCAATGTAAGACTTTATTAAAATGTTTTTAAACATTCTAGACATTTTATTATATGTCCTCACTTTCCATATAGTATGTAATATATTTCACGTATGTCTATCACTTATTTAGTGTTAAAATCTGACATAAAGCCGCAGTGTAAAGCTTTAAATAATCGAGCTCCTGTTTATTTAACCACCTCCTGTCTCGCTACAATCCAACCCACTCTTTACGATCTCAAAACTCAGGGCTTCTAGTAGTACCTAGAACAGCAAAATCAAGTAAAGGAGGTCGAGCCTTCTCATTTATGGCCCCTAAACTCTGGAATAGCCTTCCTGATAATGTCCGAGGCTCAGACACACTCTCACTCTTCAAAACTAGATTAAAGACCTATCTTTTTAGCAAAGCATACACTCAATGCATTACATAGCGGTTTGACGCATGATGTGCCCCACGCAGCATTTTGCTTCTTGTTTTTATACACTATGAACAGCAGCTACGCTAATTATTCTCTTTATTCTGTATTTCCACCTGGGGGTACTCATCTTGAGGCCCTCAGACTATGCAGTGCCACTGATGCGATCCAAGACCAGCGACGAGATGATCCCAAGGTTTTCTGGACCAGGCCGTATCCTGAGCAGCTGCTGTGGTGGTCATCGTGGAGTGAGAGTATGAGACTGATTCCTGTGATGCTCCAAGGACAGACAAGTCTTCGCCGAGGTCCACCGTGCTGCGCCTAGACTGCAGCTCTGCACAAGATGTTTGGCCATAGGGGAAATGGTCGTGCCCAACTGAGCCAGGTTTCTCTCGAGGTTTTTTAAATCTTCGCTTTCGCCAATTGGTGAAGTTTTTTCCTCGCCGCTGTCGCCACTGGCTTGCATGGTTCGGGATCTGTAGAGCTGCGCATCGATGGATTTGCTCTTCAGTGTTTGGACTCTCAGTAGTGATTATTAACCCACACTGACCTGAGCTGAACTGAACTGAACTGAATCTCTGAAAACTGAACTGACACTGTTTCAATTCACTATAATCTTCCATGTGAAGCTGCTTTGACACAATCTACATTGTATAAGCGCTATACAAATAAAGATGAATTGAATTGAATTGTAAAGACATGAGGTGAGGCAGGCAGTAGCTCTGCCACACTGAAGAGGGCGCACCTGAGCTCACGGTTCTTCTTGTTCAGTGGTTGCTCTTCTTCTATGCAGTAAAGTTCAATAGGAGTCTGTTTTGCTCTGACTGACTGCAAAAATACATCATATCAGCTCAAACATTTCTCAAAATTGGACTTTCAATCAAAACGTGAATAAATAATAGGCGACCAATGCCGGAGCTAAAGGACTCGCTTAAAAGGATGGGACAGAAGATAACGCGATCATTTCAAAGTAATTCAAGTCATGTCAAGGCGTCATTTACAAGTAACATTACTGTAAAGGTAAGACCAGTGTGTGAATACTGTGTGTGTGTGAGACTGAGAGAGAGAGAGAGCGTGTGCATCTGCCTTGGTGCTGTTTATTCGTTTGTATGTGTGTGCGTGTGAATGGGAAAGAGCGCATCTGCTGTGGTGTTGTGTAGTCACTTGTTATAGTTGTCTGTAGCATACAGCTGGGAGTTTTTTGGAAGCCATATTTAATCGCTATACATTTTACATTCTTCCTTGGCCCAATATGTACCTGCCATGTATAGGAACAATGCTGATATGATATCTGAAACACAATCAGTAGTTGGCAAATATATCAGATGGATGTTTGTAAATCTGACTTTTGACTTTGAAAGTGTCAGTGCCTCACCAGCCACAAACCTCACTGCACGTCACTGGTTCCTAGTATAATAAAAAAGTAACACTGAAATCTCACAGCTGCTGGTAGCCCATGTACAAACTGGGGAACACATGAATTCCTACATTTTGAAAATCAACATACATGTGAAGTTAATAAACGGGGCTCGAAATTGTGACCATTTTGGTCACATATGCACCTGAATTTTTTATCTATGCGACCTCAAAATATATTTGGGAGCATTTGTGCGAGTGCATAAAATTAATGTTGTGCGACCAGTTTTGACAGAAAAATGTTCACCACATGCACGGATTTAGGAGGCATTCACGCATTACGCATCTTTCCACCAAAAAACACTAAACGCAGCGCTCAGGAATGGTTTTAAAACAGTCGACATGTCAACTTGCTGCAGTAAACAAAGCCCGCAATGCTTGCCCCGCCTTCAAGCTCTTCTTATTAACCCACTGCGCTAGAACAGAGCGCGAATGGATTGGTTAATATCAGCTGTCAATCACTCAGTTCCGATGACAGGGAGCTACAGCCGCGAAAATCTGGATCCGAGAGATTGAAAACAACACTGACAGATTTAGTTTTAGAAACCACCTAAAGTTACAAATAATGGCACGTCTGATCAGTGATCATCTGGTGAATGTTAATCCAGCATTTACACTTTTCGAAGAGTGGATAAAAGACTTCCAGTGTTTAAAGTCCGCTATGAAAATGACTAAAGCATTCACCGTAAAGCTGGTGGGACGGAGTTTTCAGGTAACAGTGTTTGCCACTAAATCTACACATTAAGCACGAGATGTTCTAACATTATTTAATCCTTCATTTCATCGTCACGTTGCTGTCAGTCGTGTGACTGGCACCGCGTTCACCATCGCTAAAGAGCATGCATTCACTGAGATGAAACTAATATTGCAGCTCGTGAAAAGGCTGTTATTGCTATTAAAATGACGTATGCAAATAATAAGTTATATCAATATCATCTGTGCAATATCAGACAGCACCCGTGAGAACAGCACAGTTATTATTGTTAATTCAGTTCATCTCATTCACGTCAAGCAGTGCGTCCAGGGCCGGTGTGCGCATGCAGATTTTTGTTTATTTGTTAGTTGTGATTAGAGTGTTAATATATAATAGAATCTGTTAATATAAAAGGTGTCGTAACAGTGCTCATAGTTTTTGGCGGGTGCGACTAAATTTTGTCTGGTGTGCCTAAATTTTTGAAGTTATGAGCACCGGTGCTACCAAGTACAAAGGTTAATTTCGAGCCCTGATAAACATAAATTGACCATTTCAAATAAACCTATTTGTACTTTGGTAAATATAAATAAACCATCTTAATTAAACTTAACGGTACTCCCGTACAGTATCCTTCATTCTGAATGTAAAGTGCAATTTCACTTACTGTAGGTCAGCTACAGTATCTAACCAGGGGTGCGTTTCCCAAAACCATCGTTAGCCAACTAAGGTTGCAAGTTCCGTCGCTCCAACGAACATTCGCAAATTGCGTCGCAAACTTGAGCACTTGAAACGACACCTCTGGAGCTGTAGTTAAAAGCATAGTTCCTGGCTGTGTTATATTCCCACTTATCCCCCCTATGCTCTATTCATTTAGAACATTCTAACATTCAAAGTTGGAATTATTAAAAATAAAAAAGCATTAAGGTCATCTCTCTTAGGTGTAATTTGCTTTCAAAGTATTTTTACAGTTCAGTTTTAGCGATCTTCATGTTTACAATTGTGCTCCCTTCGCAGTGCACTTTGAAAACATTGATATCATTTTGAACACAGCCTCATGGCGAAAAAGCGGAAATTATTATATATATTTAAAAGCGGAAATTATGTTACGTCTCCAAAGCTTGTGAAAATAAAAAACATAGCATACGTTAAATCTTTTATTTTATAGTGGGTTATTTATTAAGTTTCTCTGCTGTATATGACATGGGTCTGTTGGTTAGAAATTTCTGCTGTGTATATAATACACATCTGTAAATAATAATAATAATGATATTAATAATATTAATAATAATCATCATCATCATCATCATCATCATCATTAATATTAATATTAAAGTAAATATATTTATAATAAATCGCCTCATTATTTATTTATTTATATGATTTATATATGATATTAGAATAGTGTTAGCTTTTGTAAGTGATTTTATGTTTTAGAATAGAATATGTAATGTTCAACTTCTCAATAATATTAGTAAAGCAAACATTGGCCCTATATGTGGCATTTACATTTATTTGATTTAATATGGAAAGCGAGTGCATGTTTTTACCAAAACTAATATTGGATTTTATTTTAAATGCGTGTGCATGTAAAACAATATAACATGCACAAAGAAATGATGGGGTTGTTCTCTAAAGAAGTTACTCCACCCCGTTTAGAGCATCATTATGGGCGTTTTACGTTATAACTAACGTGGTTCAAGTGATGGATCTGCGACAGAGAAACTACAGGTTTTGGGAAACACTTGTCACTACATAGTTCTTTTGCCAAACGATCAGCCGCGAGTTACATCATTGTTTGGGAAACGCACCCCAGTTGGGTATGTTTGCTGGACGGATTCAGCGAGGGATTGTTTTTTTGGAGGACTTTATTACCTTCTCTGCTATCCTGCCTTCAGACAGTGATATTGTTCAGTCATGTTGGAAGTGTTTCCGTTTAAGTAGGTTATACATGTAAAACAATGCTTGTCATTTTTTGTTCACCGCTTTTTCATCCTCAGCGTTATACTCAACGGCAAAACCGAAATGTCCCCACACCACGGATTTGTAAGACGCCGCCGCTTCCTCGTACTGTTGCCTCACTTCACCGCCACACGCCATGTTAGTGTGGAATGATAGTTAAGTGCCCCCTAACTTCAGAGCATAGTGATTGAATATTTACTCACGGAGAGGAATCTCATCATCTCAGCTCGTAGACTTAAAGGCACACACAAACAGTCAATTCGGAGAGAAATAAAACGCATATAAATTACTTAAACATAAAACCGGAAAAAACGCAATTCACAAGCGCGTATTGAACCGTGGATGTCGTACCGAATGGTTCAATATTTTATTGAGAATTGTGGCATCCCTAATAGTTAGTAATGTAGTAGTCAGGTTTAGGTATTGGGTAGGATTAAGGATGTAGAATAAGATCACACTTCATAGCTACTAATAAACAATTAATATATTAATAATACGTAATAGTAGTAAATAGCATGAATTGTGACTTAAAGGGGACCTATTATGCAAAAATCACTTTTATAAGGGCTTTAAACACAGTTGTGTGGTAAGAGTGTGTGAATATAACCAGCTTCTAATAATAAAAATGTATTATTTTATTTGTTATAATCAGACTTGATTAAAACAGTCTGCAGAAACACTTTGATTGACATTCTCTCTTTGAACGTGTCATCAGAGGAGGAAAGCCCCGCCCACTAGTGACCGTCTCTACCTCATTAGCATAGGATGTTAGTCTTGTTTTCGAATCTGCCACTATGCTGACACACAGGCATTTGTAGCTCCGCCCTTATATGAAAAGAGCACAATCTCATTTGAATTTAAAGCGACAGTCACCAAAACGCTACATTTAGGATCAAAGCTTGAAAAGGGTCAGTTTCAGAGAGTTATTAACATTATTTGTGAGCTATTTTAAGCTGAAACTGCACATACACACTCTAGGGACATCAGAGACTTATTTTACATCTTGAAAAAGGGGCATAATAGGTGCCCTTTAAAATAAAGTGCTATCAAGTTATGCGCATATTGATGTTTTTTTTATTATGCTATATTCTAAATGTGCATAAAAATAGGTGGACGGAAACAAAGCTGCTGGTGTGTGTGTGAGTGTGCGCTGAACATCACCTCTGCTTTTCGGATGCTCTCCTTAGTTTCTTCTATCCTGAACTCCAGCTCATTTCGGCTCTGCTCTGTCGGTGGAGTCCCGAGAGTCTCACATTCCTCCAGAGCCTGAAAGAAGAAGAAGCAGCACAAAATTCAGCTTTAATTTAACCTCAGCATCACTGCACATTTCCTGATGACACAATCCTAAACCTCCAAATGTCCCCACATGTAATACCAATATCAGTACATGGTTTTGACCGTTGGTGCCCATGAGTAAAACAGCTCATACCTCACACAGAATGGGGTATTTTGTCTGATTGTTTGCTCTGAGTGTTGAATTTAGGGGAGAATATACAGTCTGTACAGTAATGATAAAAATCAATACACCTAGGGGAGTTCCTGCTGTACAACAATAGGTGTGTGTGTGTGTGTGATATTGTGTGCTCCTCTTACCCGTTTGTAATGGATGATGTTCTTATGTTCGCGAGCCACACGTGTGGCCCATTTCCTGGCCTCTTTGTTCAGACTGTGTTCTTCAGTGGTTCCCGTCTCTGATTCCAGCTGTCGACTCTGAAACACACACACACACACACACAATGAATGAATGAATTAATCAATCCACTCAATTACAAATTAGATACGCATGTGAAAAGACATCAGAGGTTACAGGTAAAAGATGAAAACGTAACAAATGTAAGAAATGTGCTTGATTCTTGACGTTTTCTTCAATGTACTGATAGGTAAACTGCTTATTTAGGAGGTCAGTTTGTCTGATTGTGGAGCAAGCGCTTGTGTGTGAAAGATGAGCTATCGAAATCATCAAAACAATGAGTGTAATTCAGTTGAACCCTTTATAGAGCACTTATTTCAATGAGTATTTCACTTTTAAGACTAGACTGTCATGACTTAACATAATGTCTAAATATTGTAATCAATGTAAATGAAGTTACCATATATAACATAGATTTAAAAAAGTCATAAATCAATCATAAACAAAAAACACAATTTACAAAAGACACCCATTAAAATCACCATTCAAAAACTTTATGATGCTGAAAATACAGCGATGAATTGGAGAAAAAAAATTACATTTAAAATGTTTCAGTCAAAAACTGTTCATTTTTACATTGAATTATATTATAATATATATTATATGATTTATTTATTTATTTATTTACTGTTTTTGGTCACACAACAATATACAATACATTTATTACAGTATTTATTAATTTAGCTAACATTAATGAAAGTAGTCATACATTTGTAATTCTTGTTAACACACAGTGCATTAAAAATCATCATTCAAGGACTTTATGATGCTGAAAATACAGCGATGAATCAGACAAAATTAATATATATATAGTTTATTTTTTCAGTCCAAAAATGTTGATTATAAATTGAAATTATATTACATGATTTATTTATTTATTTATTTAGTATTTTTAATGAAAGTAAAGTCATACATTTTTAATTCTCATTAAAACACAATTGGAGAAAAAAATTACATTTAATATTTTTCAGCGATGAATCAGAGAAAGTTATAATATAGATATTTTTCAGTCAAAAAATGTAGATTTATAAATTGAAATTATATTATATGATTTATTTATTGATTTATTTTTTACTGTTTTTGGTCACACTCAACAATACACTTCCATTCGTTAATGTTAGTTTACGAATTTACCAACATGAACAAACAGTATACAATGTATTTAATACAGTATTCATTAATTTAGTTAACATTAATGAAAGTGAAGTCATACATTTGTAATTCTTGTTAACACACAGTGCATTAAAAATCCTCATTCAAGGACTTTATGATGCTGAAAATACAGCAATGAATCAGAGAAAATTATATACAGGAAGTGCAGAATTATTAGGCAAATGAGTATTTTGAGCACATCATCCTCTTTATGAATGTTGTCTTACTCCAAGCTGTATAGACTCGAAAGCCTACTACCAATTAAGCATATTAGGTGATGTGCATCTCTGTAATGAGAAGGGGTGTGGATGCAGCACTCTTAAAATTGCCAAGCTTCTGAAGCGTGATCATCGAACAATCAAGCGTTTCATTCAAAATAGTCAACAGGGTCGCAAGAAGCGTGTGGAAAAACCAAGGCGCAAAATAAACTGCCCATGAACTGAGAAAAGTCAAGCGTGCAGCTGCCAAGATGCCACTTGCCACCAGTTTTGCCATATTTCAGAGCTGCAACATCACTGGAGTGCCCAAAAGCACAAGGTGTGCAATACTCAGAGACATGGCCAAGGTAAGAAAGGCTGAAAAACGACCACCACTGAACAAGACACACAAGCTGAAACGTCAAGACTGGGCCAAGAAATATCTCAAGACTGATTTTTCTAAGGTATTATGGACTGATGAAATGAGAGTGAGTCTTGATGGGCCCGTGGCTGGATCGGTAAAGGGCAGAGAGCTCCAGTCCGACTCAGACTCCAGCAAGGTGGAGGTGGAGTACTGGTTTGGGCTGGCATCACCAAAGATGAGCTTGTGGGGCCTTTTCGGGTTGAGGATGGAGTCAAGCTCAACTCCCAGTCCTACTGACAGTTTCTGGAAGACACCTTCAAGCAGTGGTACAGGAAGAAGTCTGCATCCTTCAAGAAAAACATGATTTTCATGCAGGACAATGCTCCATCACACGCGTCCAAGTACTCCACAGCGTGGCTGGCAAGAAAGGGTCTTAAAGAAGAAAAACTAATGACATGGCCTCCTTGTTCACCTGAACTGAACCCCATAGAGAACCTGTGGTCCATCATCAAATGTGAGATTTACAAGGAGGGAAAACAGTACACCTCTCTGAACAGTGTCTGGGAGGCTGTGGTTGCTGCTGCACGCAATGTTGATGGTGAACAGATCAAAACACTGACAGAATCCATGGATGGCAGACTTTTGAGTGTCCTTGCAAAGAAAGGTGGCTGTATTGGTCACTGATTTGTTTTTGTTTTGTTTTTGAATGTCAGAAATGTATATTTGTGAATGTTGAGATGTTATATTGGTTTCACTGGTGAAAATAAATCATTGAAATGGGTATATATTTGTTTTTTGTTAAGTTGCCTAATAATTCTGCACAGTAATAGTCACCTGCACACACAGATATCCTCCTAAAATAGCTCAAACTAAAAACAAACTAAAAACTACTTCCAAAAATATTCAGCTTTGATATTAATGAGTTTTTTGGGTTCATTGAGAACATGGTTGTTGTTCAATAATAAAATTAATCCTCAAAAACACACTTGCCTAATAATTCTGCACTCCCTGTCTATATATATATATAGTTTCTTTTTTCAGTCCAAAAATGTTGATTATAAATTGAAATTATATTATATGATTTATTGATTTATTTATTTACTGTTTTTGGTCACACTCAACAATACGCTTCCATTCGTTATTGTTAGTTTATGAATTTACCAACACGAACAAACAATATACAATGCATTTATTACAGTATTCATTAATTGTAGTTAGTTAAATGAAAGTAAAGTCATCCACTGTTAACTCGCAGTGCATTAACTAATGTTTTATGGATTTTAATAATGCATTAGTATATGTTTACCTATGATTAGGCCTACACGGAATCTGCGCGCGCAGAATTCAGCAGATTTTTAGGCCATCATTGATTCTGTTTATTTACCTGTGTAAATGTGTGTACATTTATATTTATTCACTTTTTAAATTAATTTCAGTAATATTGTTGACTAATATGAAAATGTTAATAGAATTTATTCACAATACAGTTTGTAAAGTAATATTTTCTGTCTTTTAGTAGAGATATTATATAGAAGACTTGCTTTGTTTACCAAATAAAGTGGATCTAATTGGATTTGCATTGTAAACATTAACCTCTTAAGGCCCAAGGTGTTTTTTTACATGCATTTTTTATTTCTCTTTGCTATTTGGGCTTATTGGAACCTAATTAGAATAAAAATCTAAGTATCATCTTTTGACATGATGTACTTTTAGAGAAAAATGATGTCCATATATGTGGACTTGTGGTCTGAATTTGCATAAAACACTTTTTCCTGAATGTTTTTAATGCATATATAACATATAACTTTTTTTTTTAACTTGCTTTGACTATCAGAGAGTAAAAACAAAATTTTTCTCATTTTGAACAGTTAAAAATACTGTTTGGGACATTTCATATGCTGCAAAACAGTTGCAGGATGACACTGTGTGTCTGTAACAAAATATAAAACAAAGTATTTTAAATAGCCACTTAAGAGCTAAAAATATGCTGTCCACGTATGTGGACACTCGAGCCCTAGCAGGTTAAATACAAGTTAAAAAGGTATTACTTTTTAGTTCATATATTAAGGTTTTAGTCATGATACTCCCAAAATCATTCCGCATAAATCCACAGATTTTTAACAAAATTCTGCGCAGAAATAGCAAAAAATGTCCGCAGATTCCGTCT
Organism: Danio kyathit; assembly: GCA_903798195.1. Taxonomy (NCBI): domain Eukaryota; kingdom Metazoa; phylum Chordata; class Actinopteri; order Cypriniformes; family Danionidae; genus Danio; species Danio kyathit. The sequence continues at coordinate 6,495,634 of LR812536.1, read as the reverse complement.
GGCCCTACCTATAATTAATAAATGTTCTACAAGTATTGCTCATTATTAGTTTAATCTTTAGAATTATCTTTCTCATTATTAGTTCATGTAAAGTGTGAACCTGTTTTTTAATAATAAAACAAAATTTCAGAGGAACAGAATAATATAAAAACAAATACTTAATATTTCCAAAATCTCCAGTATATGTTTTCATCTCCAAATGAATGAGTATTAATGATCAGTGACGGTTGAGCAGGATACGAGTGAGTGTATGTGGCAGAAGTGCTGAAGGGTGTGAATATCTAACAGCACGTGATCAATACAAACTTCATCAGAGTGCTTTAACAACGTTGCTGTCTTCAGGTCGTCCCATTTTCCCTCTCACTATGACCTTACGCGGATGTGCAAAACACAACATCTGGATCAGAAGACCTAATGAATCCCACGTGCCTCTGCTTCACACTGGCAGACAGACTTTCTGAGAGCCTGAAGGAATTTATGTCTGCAGGTCTGTATTGCACTGTTGATCAATGACAGAGAGCTGTTAGTGTATTGTGGAAAAGTGTGTGTGTTTAGTGTTGATCAATGATCGAAAGCATTAGATGTGTCAGTCTCTCAAAAGCTGATGCCGTATGGAAATCATTGTAACATCTTATAAACATAACCTTTTGAGTTTTAAAAATATGATTAAAGTGCACATAAATCGGAAGCTGCGACCGTTTTTGCTCATATTGCGACGCAGTACCTAGAGAAATGGAACATTAAATGAGAAAACAGTGGGCGTGACTTGTTTTTTCTACTGCAAGCTGATTGGATGTAGTATTCCGAAAGATGGTGAAAAGGGTTTTGGGGAGAGTTATTACAACCTAACAGACTCCTCCTCCTCACCATTTTTGTTTGTTGTCAAAACTGAAAGCTGGAGGGGCGTGGTTAAGTATGTTAGCCACGCCCAATACCTCAGACAGCCCTAATCTGACAATCTAGCTGAAAACAAACAGGAAGTGCATTTTCAGATTTCACTTAAAGATTACAAGGGCAAACATTTTTTTTTGTCTTAATGACATGCACAGATGAAGTGCTCACCACAGAACTAGCAATGTGAGCTAATAAAATCAACATGGCTAGTTTTGATTTCATGTGTACTTTAAATATTCTAACATTTGCCCTGTATTTAAAGCCACTGATAATTCTGCTGCTCCTCCTTTAAGAACATCTGTAATGTTTGCACATATGTACACACTAAGGAAATGTTTTTGCTTGATTGTTTGTGTGTAAGTTGTGTGAGTGAGAAGTGTAGAATTCAAATGGTGATGTTCTCTTGTTCTTTTATTTTTTATTTGTGTGTTTTAAGATCTACCTGTACAGGTACTGGAGGTGAAAAATAGCAGTTTTTGCTAAAGCCTGGCACATAACCTATTTTCTTTTTAAGGTCAGTGTATTGTTGTGGATGTCCCTGTCAAATAAATAAATTCAAATTCAGAGTGACCAATAAAACTGAGCCTAAAAGACACCTCTGTAGTATTTTCTCTTAAGTCTATGCAAATTTCAGTCAGAGTTACTGGTGTGTAACATATATTATTAAATCGAAACATAAACTTGAGGTTGAAATGCATTAAAGAAACCTGTTTTTTTTCTGCTAATAAGACAAGAAAGAAACACATATGAAACAATGATTTAAATGTAAAATAATGTTATGAAAAATGAAACATCCATGTTATTATTATAAAAAAATATTTTAAAAAATTCTTTACATTATGTATTATTATTTTACTCTTTAAATATTAATTTTATTTTATATTTATTAACATTAATGCATTACAATAATACATAACATAAACTGCTGCATTGAAACAATGTGTTCTGAATTTCACTAAAGATATACATATACAGAAATAATAATTTAATAATCATCTTAATTAATATGCGATTATACAATTATATTAAATACTAAATATATTATTCTATTATTTATACAGTTCACAAACAATATTAATTAATGCATGATTTTATCAAATAGCTACACAATGTATATTCATATAACTAATACACAGGGCTCTATTTTAACGGTCTAGGAGCAAAGTCTGAAGCGCAGGGTGCAAAAGCATTAAGGGCATGTCCGAATCCACTTTTGCTATTTTAGGGATGGAAAAATACGCTCTGCTCCGCGTTTGAGCATAAACCAATCAGAGTCTCATCTCCCATTCCTTTTAAGAGTCAGTTGCGCAGTGGTGCATTTGCTATTTACATGGTGGACTTTGTAAGTGTAAAAACTGAACGCTTCACTAGCGAGAAAACAGTTAAACAGAGCATCTACAGCGCAAGGATAAAGAACGAGCCTCCTCCATTCAGCCACTTTACTTTCACTTTCTCTTTCGTGGATAAGGAAACGGTGTAAGACGCACTCCACTGAAGACATCCATAAGCCTACATAATTAATTCCGTTTGTTAGCACAAAGATTTGTTTCAAAACTATTTCTAAATTCAGTTCTAATTTCCAGCAATCAAACAAATGAACAATAATAACGAAGTGTGCGCAAAAAAAGTTATCTCCAAACACACGTCCTGTTCTTATGCCCCATATGGTCCAAAACCGCACAGGTGGACTAATCTAAACTTGTTTTTAATAAAACAAATATAAATATGCAGATAATAAATAATACTAATGATAATAATAACAACATTATACAAAAGCAAGTTGTCATAAATAAACAGAAAAAAGCCCCTGAGATGAAGAAGGCAAAAAGGCAGTGGTTTTTATATTTACATAGAAAATTATAATTTATGTAATACTTTATTCCTTAATATATTTGCGTATTATTGCACATCCAGCATTTATTAAGCAATGTTTAAGCGAGGCGCACAACTAACGCGCTCTGCGCTGGACTTTGGACTTGCTCTCAGCTGGTCTATTGCACAGTCTATTTTAGTTCCTCAAAATAGAAACGAGCCAACAATGCGCCTTCACACACCTCTTTTCTCGACCAGAACAGCCATGAGTCCACAAAGTGGCGCAAATAGATTTGCTATTTAAACAACGTGGCGGAAAACAGTAAAATTAAGGTTGCGTTGGTCTAAAAATAGCAACACGTCGTGGAAACGCATCTTGCGCCTTACTGCGCCGGGTGTATGATAGGGCCCATAATGTTAAATAATAGATATACTAACTTATATTTAATATATAATATGACAAAAACTATACAATTAAAATGGTCCAAATATGATTATATAAATATAATGTATTAATACTTAATATCAATTAATGTTAACTAATACATTAAACTAATTTATGATTGTGTCACATTGATGCATACATATACATATACTGTATTGTGGAGAGGTAAGCATGATCGAACACCCAATGAGGGGGGAGAGCATGCTCGGAGCCTGGTGGCTAATCAGCAGGCCAATCAGAAATAATAAATAACACCTGTTTATTCTAGTGATTGGGCCGGAGAGACATGCTGCGTCCCAATTCGCATACTTATACTACGACCTAAAAGTATGTACTTTTTTATGGAGGAAAAATAGATACTTTTGAGTGTGTAACAGAAAAGTGTGCAAGCTTTGGGACATACTACTTCCTCGTTACACAGATCGTTGTGTTGCTTAGTTAAGAGCCCTGTCAATCATCCACATTTCTGTCGTATTTAATTTCCTACCTTATTGGAGAAGCAGCAGCAGCAGGATAATCTCCCATTCACAAGTCTTTCATGCAGAGAAATCTCCTCAGGTCTTTGGATAATTCTGCATTCAGACGGTAATGTCCAAACACGTCTTTATATAAGTTCAGTATTGTTGTTGCAGATGAAATATAACACAGACAACACCATTTAAATATTCTCCAGTGGGCTAGATATTAATTAACAGTCATACAAACATCTTTACCGAAGCCTCTCTGCTTGACTGTTGGTCCGCGCGCCCATCATGTTTGTAGTTTGTTTACACTTTTCACCCGCGTTTTGTAGTTCTAATCGAATTCACGTCCAACGCACAGTGTACAGTGGGCAATATCAGCGGTTAGAGTATGGACGCTTCTACACTTAAAATTTTGACCGGAAATAGTAAACCATCTGGGAATTTTTGGCATACTCTTTTCAACATACTACGATTTGGGACATCCTAATTCTATTTTCACATACTATTTAGGACGGATAGTATGCAGATTGGGATACAGCAACACCCTTATTAAAGAGGAAAAAAGAAGACAGGGTCGGCGATATCAATTCAAAATTCAATAATTACACAACACAATTGAAATTCAATTATCACACAACACGTGTAGCTGTGTGTGTGTATGTGTGCTCTCTCCTCTCTCGGCTGCTCCTTCTCTCCTTTATGCTGCGTTCACACCAGACGCGGAAGAAGCGTCAAGCGTGAGTGATTTACATGTTAAGTCAATGCAAACGCGCGAATAGGCATCCTGCAGCGCGATACGCGCGAATGGTGCGGCGCGAATGGCGCGGCACGGCGCGAATGGCGCGATACGCGCGAATTGAGCGTTTGACGCGCTTAACGCGCAAATCGCGCGAATCGCTCGAGTTCAAATATCTGAACTTCTGCGGACATTCGTGCCGCGTTAACCAATCAGGAGCTTGCTCTTGTGGGAGCATGATTGTGACGTAGCACCTGTTGATGGTGTCCGGGGGAAATCCTCCAGCCGACACCGACAACAGTTCATCAAACTGGGCTTGGCTGTTTTACAGCCTTCATAAAGCACATAAACACAGGTTTTTAATCAATAAAATCCATGTTAGCCATTTAGCAACGAAGCTACATACACCGAGCAGACAGAAGCCCTGCCCATCACGCGAATCCGCGTCTGTTCTGAAGTGAATTTGACGCGCGAATGAAGCGGAGTTTGACGCGCGAATGAAGCGGAGTCTGACGCGCGAATGAAGCGGAGTCTGACGCGCGAATGAAGCGAGTAAACTCAAATGTTCACGCGTCTATTTACTCGCGAATAGCGCGATTTAGCCGTGCGTTCCGCGTCTGGTGTGAATGCAGCATGAGAAGGGTGTCTCTCCGGCCCAATCACTAGAATAAACAGGTGTTATTTATTATTTCTGATTGGCCTGCTGATTAGCCACTGGGCTCCGAGCATGCTCTCCCCCGTCATTGGGTGTTCGATAATCCTTACCTCTCCACATATACATACATATATATATACACATACATATCCATCCATCTATCTATCCAACTATCTATAAAGATGCGGATAAATGCAAAGGTAAATATTTGTTTTGTACAGATAAAGGCAATGAAAAAGAGCTGCAAAAAGTATGACTGCTTTGTAAAAGTTTTCAATCTGTCATCGGTCCGATGAAGAGATAGTCCTGCCCTAAAATCAAACCATTAATCAAACCATTTGTCAGGCCAAACAAATGTAAACACAGCAGCTCTGTTTGTTGGCATAAATAACACAATACTTAATAATATAAACTTAAAAATGAAAGTTTTAAACAAGTAAATGATGAAGGAATGTCTAAAACCCAGAGATTTAACATGCAGACGTCATGCAAACAGCAAGAGCAGCGGGTTGATGATGGCGACACAAGACTGATGCATGATGGGAAATGTAGTCCAACAGTTAGATCTGTACCTGCGCTAGAGTCATTCTCATCACACTGACCGCCGATGGCTCAATGTCCACCAGCTGCTGCACGCAACTCACAGTCTGAGACCAGGAGGAGGAGCCAATCACACACAAACGCACGCACAAGCACCCCACACACACACACACGCATCACATATATACAAACACATACGTGCAACATGTATGTATCCATCACGCATCACACACACACACATTACACACAAACAAACACACACACACATGTGCATCACACATGCATCAGATGCACAGACACAACACACACACACACATCACATACATACAAACATACATCACACGCACATGCACCAGACGAGCACACACAACACACACACAATCAAATCATACACACATCACATACAAATGCAACACACAAACACATCACACACACACACATTACATAAATGTGCATCATACACGCATGCATCACACATACATCGCATACAAACACAACACACATGCATCACACAAAGGCATCGCATAAAGATCGCACACACGCATTCGTCACACAAAGATCACACACACATCACACAAGCAGACACATATGCACACGTACACACACCACACACACGTGCACCACACATACACAGATGCATCACACAAACATGTCATACACATATCACAAACGAACACACCACATGCACGCATACATTACACACACACACGCGCACAACACCATATACACACATTAAACAAACGCATCACACAAAGTTCACACACCCACGCATACATGCACCCACACAAACACACAGGTGTAGGGTTAAGAGAAAGTTAGAAACACAGTGTTAGAGGACAGGAGAACAGAGTTAGAAACAGCAGAGCAGTCCGAGATGTTCAAGACACTGCAGGAGAATACACATCAACAATTAAACTACTTATAACACCATCATCCTGAAAAAGCAACTAGCAAATGAGCCATCATCTCATAAAAGGGCTAATTTTCATATAATTCAAGCACAAAAATCTGAACACTTTATGAGATCAGGTTCAAATATCTTGTTTTAGCTTTTGATATTAGAGGTGTGAACCTACACTGGTCTCACGGTTCGGTTCGGTTACGATTATCATGCCATTGATTCGGTTCAATTCGATATCACGGTGCATTGACGATGCTTTCCATACACAGTTTTATATTTTCTTCACAGCACAACAATTCTTGTATTAAAATGTATAAATATACTTATATACTCTTTGTAAAACAATTTTGTCCTTTAATACAAACAGTCATATATATATACTGTACCTGTAAACAACACGAGCATTTATAGACAATTTCGAGGGATGTAAACAAAAACAATGGTCCTAATGGTTTTACATTTTTAATTTCCATTGCTTCTGAGAATCCAAAAAGGTCCACATATTGATAAATAGTGTTATGACGGCTGATTTAAAATCAAGTTATGATTGAATTGCCTCTTGTTACAGTTAGGAAATAGTTTAAAGTCAAGCAGGAAATGTTCATGGGCCAATGACATAACCACATTAAAATAGTCTATAGCAAATAAACAAATATAAATATCCCGCTCGCTTTCTGCCTTGTCTACCAAGTTATTTCTTACACCCCTTTGATTGGTCACACGCTCAACAGAAAGGGCTGCGATTGGCTCTTACACGCTGGCGCTCTACACAGATGCACTCATGGGCCACAGTGAGACAGACAGAGAGAAATGGAGTTTACTTTCATTCTCTTAATCTCCGTGAAATAGGGGCTTTTGCTGCAAGTTTCAGTGAAACAGTGTTCAGCAAACACACACGCAGTGAAATTGTGCACATTGTGTGTTTTTCGTAGTTAGAGCGTTGTAAATAATCGCGCTCGCCTCCGTCGCCATAGTAAGGTACGGCGACATAGCGCATATGAGATAAATGACGTCAGTACATAATAACCGGTTATGATTATTACTGAACCGATACCGAATTGTCCGCGTCTGCATCGCGGTGCACCGAGGAAACAATTAATTTTGACACCCCTATTTGATATTTAAGGTTTTACAGAGAGGATGTTGAGAAATTTATGTCACTCATTAAAAATTAATAAACAAATAAACAAACAAATAAATAAATAAATACTGCGGGCAAAATAAGTATTGAACACGTAACGATTAATATGGGAATAATATTTGTAATGGAGCTGTTGACATTGAATTGAAGCAGATTTTGGTAAAAACCTCATAAGAAGAATGAAGTCACATGCATTGCTCAGGTTTGAGTTATTCACAGACTTCAACAGAGTGTCAAAATCTTGATGCTTCTGTGGGTCTTGTCTATCAAAACTAATCTTTAATTAGTATTCTATATTGGATTGGGGTCAGGTGATTGGCTGGGCCATTCTACAGCTTAATTTTCTTTCTCTGAAAGCATTTGAGAGTTTCCTTGGCTGTGTTTTGGATCATAGTCTTGCTGAAATGTCCACCCTGGTTTCATCTTCATCCTCCTGTAATGTAGATGTTGGACTGAAGCAGCTGATATTCATTTATACTGAGGAAGAGCAGAGGGTTGCTGAAGAACTACTGAGAGATTTCAGCTGCTGTCTGGGCTTTCACTGCCCAACTACACCTCCCTTTCTTCATCTGTTCAATACTTTTCCCTGCATAATTTCATTTTATAACACATATCTTAGTTTGTGAACTAATTAGATTTGTTTCCTTGCACACACACACGCACGCACGCACGCACACACACACACACACACACATATATATACATACATACATACATACATACATATATATATATTTATTTATTTTTTTTTTTGGTTGTTATCAACATCCGGTAGAAATTTCAAATTAACATAATTTATAATTCTAAATCAGTATTTCTTTTTATCACTCTGCCTGTCGTTCTCTTCATTTTTCTAATTTTTGGGGTTCATCATGGTTAAACGTTTGCAAAATGTCTTAAGTTTGTCCAGATTGTTTTTATTGTTATGTAGTAGCCAATGCTTGCTGCACGCCTTTGTACACATGTTATGAACGAAAGAAAAATTGTTGCTTTTTAAAAAAAAAACTGTATTATTTAAAATGATTGGCGACCTCTTAAATATAGCTAGAGTAAGCGAATGATAGCTAAGGATAAATAGAAATATTGATTTAGAATCACAAATGACTTTAAGCGCAATATCCTAAATAAATGTCCAATAATAATAATAATAATAATAATAGCAGTAATAAAAATAATAATAGTAATAATAATAACAACAATAAGAAGAAAAAATTTAAATAATGAAAATATAGCCTATCCCAATCCTGAAAAAAAGCTGCTTTTAAAGAGAGCAAACACTTCTGAAAACACTTCTAATAACCCCTTAATGGTTGCCATATATTAGACGGTTCTGTAGGAATAACTGAAGACGCTCCTTTAATGCATTCACACGTTATGTTAAATTATTTTACGTCCCGTCCATACCCAAGCTTAAATCATACCTGAACACTCTGTCTAACAGTTCCAACAGTTTTGTGTGACATTCTCATAAAATCTCTCTGGTTTTGAAACTAATATCTTTGTTCTTAATTGTTCTTAGCCCTGGCAATGTTTATCTATTTTGTATTATTATAATATTATCTCTCCTGTTTCTCTTACGTTTATATTCTTTAGCAGTCGTACGTTTATATTACGTTAGCAGTAAATATAATACTTTATGTCCATGGAACAACGAGTTAAAGATAGAGATTGTGTTGGTAACATCATATTCGTCAAAAGGCTGTTTATGTGCATGTAACCACCGGTCCGAGCAGGGCGCGAGCCGGCCAGGCGAAACACCGGCATGGGAGACAAATGCTCTGAGTAGACTAAAGATTGCGGAACAACGTCTGTTGCTGGATCCGAGGAGTGAGGTTTTACACGATCACCAGCTGACTTCCGTTACATAAGGGCAAATATGAATGACCAAAACATCATTTACTTATTTTACTCATACTCATTTTATTACTTATAATGTCCAAGACATTGATATTATATTAAATGCTACTTTTGTGCCTTTATTAGCTTTATTCTCGCCTATTTACTGGGTTAAAAATCTTACATTATACCATCTCCACCTGCTGGTGAAAAAGCAGCTGGCGATCTTCAGTCTGCAATCTATTGCTTTTCCTCCAGTTCCCGGATGTAATGTCGAATTTTAACAGTCGAATTTGAACCACTGAATTTATGGAAGCGAATATTTGAACTGAAATAAAATGAACTGAAAATGACCTTTTGAATATTATACATCGTATTTTTAAAGGGTATTGAATATTTTGTAAGTGAAATCTGGAAATTGAATATGAATTATTGAATTTACAAGTATGAAAACGTATTTGAAATATTTTTTGTTGAAATATTCACAGCTTAAATAAACAGCTATGTTAAATTTCAGGACCTAAAAATACAAACCCTGTAATTCAATTCATTAAAATGCAAGAACTTGTTAATTCGGTGTATTATTTTTTTCAGTTTGTGCTATTCAATAAGCTTTTTAATTCAATACATTTGGCATTAATTTAGTTCCATACCTAATTCCCCTAACCTATAGTTAATCTAATTAACCTAGTTAAGCCTTTAAATGTCACTTTAAGCTGTATAGAAGTGTCTTGAAAAATATCTAGTCAAATATTATTTACTGTCATCATGGCAAAGATAAAACAAATCAGTTATTAGAAATGAGTTATTAAAACTATTATGTTTAGAAATGTGTTGAAAAAATCTGCTCTCCGTTAAACAAAAATTGGGGAAAAAAATAAACAGGGGGGCTAATAAATCTGACTTCAACTGTATATTAGGATACAATCAAAATTTAGAAAACAATGAAAGCACAGAAAAATAACATAAAACAGAGGCATAAAATAATATTAAATAAATATACTTTTTTTTTTTTAAAGCCAGCAAAATACCAGAGAGCTTGCCGGCAGCTAGCTCTTTGCAACTCTTACACGGTCGCCCACTGAAGCTAAGCAGGGCTGCGCCCGGTCAGTACCTGGATGGGAGACCACATGGGAGAGCTAGGCTGCTGCTGAAAGTGGTGTTAGTGAGGCCAGCAGGGGGAGCCCAACCTGTGGTCTATGTAGGCCCTAACGCCCTAGTATATTCACAGGGACTCTATACTGCTCAGCGAACTCCATCCTTCGGATGAGACATTAAACCGAAGTCCTGTCTCTCTGTGGTTGTTAAAAATCACAGGATGTCCTCGAAAAACAGTAGGGGTTTAACCCTGGCATCCTGGCCAAATCTGCCCACTGGCCTCTGTCCATCCTGGCCTCCTAACCATCCCCATATCATAATTGCCACCAATCAGCTGGTGTGTGGTGTGCGGTCTGGCACAATATGGCTGCCGTCGTGTCATCAAGGTGGATGCTGCACACTGGTGGTGGAGGAGGAGATTCCCCCCCAAAAAATGTGTAAAGCGCTTTGAGTGTCCAGAAAAGCGCCATATAAATGTAAGGAATTATTATTATTATTATTATTATTATTATTATTATTATTATTAAATAGCCCCAACATATTTTATGACTGACAGTTTGACAGTTAATTCATTATCCATTTTTACAGCATTAAAATATAATTAATCAACAAGTTTATTGCCGACTCGACACTTTCTGATATAGATTGAATAGAGCCGGCTGGATTGATCACACACTCGCACAAACATGATTCCCATTTAGCTGCTGCTTTCAAGCTTAAATTGCTCTGACAGAAAGATCATTTCTTATTACCGAGTAAACGCACGGGCCTGTGGGCTGTGTTAAATTAGCACGTTACATTGTCATCAAGTTAGCCGTTCTGCCATTTAAGTGCTCGAAATTGAAAATGAAGCTTCAAATTGAGTACAGAAGAGGAACGCTACGGTGGAAATAAAACTAGTGATGGAAAAGGAGTTAAAATGGCTAAATATGAATAACAAGAGGAACTAGAGCTGCACAATACTGGAAAAAACTGATATTTTGTTTATATATATATATATATATATATATATATATATATATACTGCAATTCTAGAAATACAGTGGAAACCAGAAGTTTACATGCACTCTAAAAAAAGGAACATAACCATTTAAAAAAATGTCTGATGGTAAATCATACTAAACGTTTACGTCTGTTATCGGATTACCTAAATCATTTACATTTGCTAAATGTTTTATTAATTTCTAGACAAAAGTTTACACACATTTCCTTGGTATTTTTTAGCTTTGCTTTTTAACTGTATAACTTTGGTCAAGTGTTTTGGGTATCCTTCCACAAGCTTCTCACAATAGTTTGCAGGAATTTTGGCCCATTTCTCCTGACAGAATTGGTGTAACTGAGTCAGATTTGTTGGCTGTCTTGCTCGCACAAGCTTTTTCAACTCTGCCCACAAATTTTCTATAGGATTGAGCTCAGGGCTTTGTGATGGCCACTCCAAAACATTCACTCTGTTGTGCTTAAAACACATTTTAACTAATTTGGCAGTATGCTTAGGGTGATGGTCTGTTTGGAAGACCCATTTGTGGCCAAGTTTTAATTTCCTGGCTGATGTCTTGAAATGTTGCTTCAGTATTTCTACATAATGTTCTTTCTTCATGATGCCATCTATGCTGTGAAGTGGACCAGTCCCTCCTGCAGCAAAACAGCCCCACAACATGATGCTGCCGCCCCCATACTTCACAGTTGGGATGGTTTTCCTAGACTTGTAAGCTTTCCCCTTTGTCCTCCAAATGTAATACTGGTCATTATGGCCAAACAGTTCAATCTTAGTTCCATCAGACCACAGGACATGTCCCCAAAAATTATTCTTTTTCCCAGTGTAATTTAGCAAATTGTAATCTGGCTTTGTTGTTGATTCTGGCTTGTTGATTTTCCCATGTTGTCACACAAGGAAGCAGTGTGTTTGAGGTTTTCCTTAAATACTATTCTACAGTTGTGCCTTCAATTAACTTAAATGTTGTAAATTAGCCAATCAGAAACTTCCAAAACCTTGACACCATCATCTGAGCTTTTTCAGAGGCATAATAATCTTATTGTATGTAAACTTGACTTTCAAGAAAAGTTATAACAATTTCTCAAAGAATATCTCTCTCATTATTCTGCTATCAAGCATAACAGAAATAGATTTGATAATCCTAACTTACCTAAAAGAGAAAAAGTTTAGTCACATTAACATCTGACTTTTTTAAAAATGGTTATGTGCCTTTTTATACAGTGGATGTAAACTTCTGGTTTCAACTGTATATTGCAATATGAAAATAATTTTACAAGATGGAAAGAATTCCTAATTTTATATTGATGGGAATGATATACAAAAAAATATACAAAATTATGCTAAATAAAATGAATTAAAGCACAGTATAAAGAAACAAAGATAAATAGAGAATAACAAAACGAGAAATAAACAACGTGTCATGGGGGAAACACGGTGGCACAGTGGTTAGCACTGTGGCCTTACAGTAAGAAGGTCGCTGGTTCCAGTCCCCGCTGGGTCAGTTTGCATGTTCTCCCCGTGTGTGCGTGGGTTTCCTCCGGGTGCTCCGGTTTCCCCCACAATCCAAACACATGTGCTATAGGGGAATTAGGTAAAAAAAAAATTGGCCATAGTGTGTGACTGAGAGTGTATGGGTGTTTCCCAGTACTGGGTTGCAGCTGGAAGGGCATCCGCTGTGTAAAACATATGCCGGAATAGTTGTCGGTTCATTCCACTGTGGCGACCCCTGATAATTAAAGGCACTAAGATGAATGAATGAATGCTTTATGGTTTTCGGTTAGACTTTAACAGTATTGAACAATAGAAATTCAGTAATCAAGTTTAAAATAACACTATAAATAATCTTTATTCTATTACAATAGTCTATCTGAACAGTCTTTATTCTATTGCATTACATAACTAAACAATTAATCTGCATTAAAGCGACAAACTTCATACTTTCTTGTGGCCAAAAGTCACAGGCCTTAAAAAAAAATCAAAATAAAAGTCTTATTATAGACCATTTTAATGTGGTGATGTCATTGACCCATCAACATTTTCTGTTTTTCATTCATGCCCTTCCAGCTGGGAAACACCCACACACACTCATTCACTACGGACAATTTAGCCTACCCAATTTGCCTATAGCACATGTGTTTGGACTTGTGGGGGAAACCGGAGCACCCGGACGAAATCTACGCCAACAAGGGGGAGAACATGCAAACTCCACACAGAAATGCCAACTGACCCAGCTGGGACTCGAACCAGCGACTTTCTTGCTGTGAGGCAACAGTGCTACCCACTGTGCCACCCATTTCCTGTTTTTTGATGAACTATTTCATTATGATTATAACTTTTACGTAATAAACAGCTATCATCACATTATCAATAAGTTGAAGTTTTTGAATTCCTGCAAGCTATTAAAAATAAAAAAAGTAAAACAGGAAATATGTCAGGATCATTGTTATTGTTTACATCCCTCAAAATAGTCTATCAGATTAAAGTTGATTAAAGTTAAAGTACCAATGATGCGACGTGACTATTCACACATTGCAGTATCGATGCTGAAAGCATATATAGTGCAGGCCTAAGAGGAGCATTTACAAATTGAGGCGCTTTAACAGCGGGACGTTTCAGGAACAGGAGATTCTGTTCTTACAGACGCTCAGAGATGCGTCGGGATAAAAATAGAAGGTGAGGATGAAATTTGAGAGTTGCTTTTTTTCTCATCAGCACAGTGAGGTATGTGTCAATGACGCCATCAACGCTGAATAACATCTGAAACTCTTCTTCAGAGCTATTTAAAGCAGTTCACAAGAGGAAAAGTGAGAAAATGCTTACATCAAAAGAAATTAAAATTATTAGCCCTGA
>LR812536.1:6446268-6473768 GCA_903798195.1 Danio kyathit | reverse complement strand
TGGATCGTTCGTTACTAACAGCAGATTCAGCTTTTACATATACAGGAAAAAGTGAACAAAAACGGCGTCCCTTCAGCCTAAACAGCAGCTATGTTGTGAGTACTTGGCCCTTTTCTTAACACTGTGCAAAAACAGAATAGCATCTACTGTGCCTGGATTCGGGCTATTCCGCCTCGCCTCCAAAACACGGCTGGCTGCACTAAATGAGCATTCGCGCGAACCGCTTGTTGCAGAAATGCACAAGCTTCTCCTTGCAAGGCGCTGCAGTCGTGTAAATAAGCGATCTTGTTTCTCCCAGAACGACAGCAGATTTCCCTCTGATGACTCCTCTAACTGAAGCTAGCACAGTACTCTTGCACTTCATACATTATTTTGGGCGTCTCTCATCTTCACATTCTGCGAAGTCCACTCTCTGCTTTTTTGCTGGTCAACTGCTATTACCCGCTACATCTACCCGCGACCCACCCGCAATTAATCATAATTTATTTTTTTATTACCCGACTGACCCGCGGATTATCCGCAGCGCCCGCGGATTTAACCGCCATCCGCGCATCACTACTGTGGGGGCTTCCCTGCTTTAGCCTATGTAACCCGGTGAGCGATTAAACACTGCAGTCTGTAATAGTGTTGTCCCGGTACTAAAGTTTTAAAAATGTTGATTTCCCGCTAACATTTAAGCGCCGCTGAGCGCGTTAAAAAACAGCGCTGATTTGCCATAGTATTCACCAGTGCTCAACAGAATGACTGTGATTGGCTGCGAAGGTCATCAGTTCACCGCTCTTCAGAGATTGCAAACACAGATAGACGGACATTGGAGCGTTTTAAAGCTGTGAAGATCAGTCGATTCATCAACGGATTGCTCGTCTGTGTTTGCACTCGGTAAACATCGCTGAAGTGCAGTGAACTGACGACCTTCACAGCCAATCACTGTCCTTTCTGTTGAGCACGTGAACACAATGGCAAATCCGCGCTGTTTAGAAACATCATTAACAGCGCTTAAATGTTAACAGGAAATGGACGTTTTTTTAAATTTCAGTACCGAAATTTTGTATCGTGACAAGTCTAATATAGTGAAAGAATCAGTTCATTAACTTGAGTTTGATGAATGGCATCTAAAATGTGTGTTTGGGAAAGAAAACGTTAGCTAACTAGTGCCATTTCTCTTAACTTAGCTGAAAATGAGGTCCAATATTCCTTTTTATTTTCATTATTCATTCAGAGCGGACCTTCGGGTCTGACTCAGGCGATACTTCTGGGTTTCTTCCCACTGTAGCCTCGATTTCGCTGTTTAAATTGGCGGCCGCGTGAAATCAGTCTATAAACGTCTACAAATGTTGCTGTTTGAGCATGAAATGATTCTGCTAAGTTATCGGGCCATATCATACACCCGGCCCAATAAGGCGCAAGATGTGTTTGGCGCGATTTGTTGCTATTTTCAGACCAGCGCAACTGTAATTTTCACATTTTGCGCCACGTTGTTTAAATAGCAATGCCATTTGCACTACTTTGTGGACTCATGAGTGTGCCGTCTGAAAAGGAGGTGTGTTAAGGCGCATTGTTGGCGTGTTGGTATTTTGAGGAACTGAAATAGACCACACCGTTGACCAACTAAAAGCTACTCTGAGTGTTAGTTATGCACCAGTACAGGTTCCAACACTTAACACACACAGGATGTACAGCAATACACAAATATCTTTACAGAACCAAAAAAAATAAAGGATTAAAATGTTACAAAAATTATTATTTTCTACATAAATATAAAACCCACTGCCTTCTTCATGTCCGGGGGGCTTTTTCAGTTTATTCATGACAATTTGCATTTGTATAATGTTATTATTATTATTATCAGTATTATTTATTATATGCATATTTATATTTGCTTTAATAAAAACTAGTCTAGATTTGTCCACCTGTCTGGTTTTGGGTACGAATGCATCACCATATGGGGCATAAGAACAGGACGTGTGTTTGGATATAACTGAGTTTTTTGAGCACACTTTGTTATTATTGTTCATTTATTCCTTTGCTGGAAATTAGAACTGAATTTAGAAATAGTTTTGAAACAAATCTTTGCGCTTAAATGAAATTAAATATGTAGGCTAATGGATGTCTTCAGTGGAGTGAGTTTCCACCTTTTCCTTACTCCACCAAAGTAAAGGAGTAAAGAGAAAGTAAAGAGGCAGAATGGAGGAGGCTCATTCTTTATCCTTACGCTGCAGATGCTCTGTTTAACTGTTGGCGAGAATCAACTGACTCTTAGGGTGCTTTCACACTAGCACTTTTGGTCCGCACCCGGGTTCGTTTGACGTCATAGTACGGTACGTTTAGCTAGTGTGAACGTGTCTTCTGAACTCGGGTGCGCACCCGTGAACCGTACTCGAGTCCGCCTGAAAGAGGTGGTCTGGGGTACGGTTCATGCGAACTCTGGTATGGTTCACTTCTGGTATGAATGCAATCGTACCAAATAGCAGAAGTGAACCGGCAACTGTACAACAAACAATCGTTTTCATAACGTTCATTCGTGTGTGTGTGTGTGTGTGTGTGTGTGTGTGTGTATGTGCGCCACGTATTGTACCTTTAGCGGGACTGAGCCAGGGCAAACACAGTGATACACAGTGATGTCTGCTTGTCTCCTCCAAAAACAGCTTCTGCAGACACTGTGTGATGTTCTGAATGTTTATAATATTTTTGCAGCAGACAGACGCGAGTCGCTTTCTGTATGTCCAAAACTTATGATTCAGTAAAAGCAAATCGACCGCGATGTGCGGAAGTTTCCATTTTGGCGCTTTGCTTTCGTGACTGTCACCTAGCAACAGCCGTAAACAAAACAGCAGCTCGATGACGCAAGCGTACCGGGGTTCAGAAGGAAAAAAGACAGTGTGAACACAAACCAACCGAGAAGGTGGCAAGGGGGGACAATCGAACTTGGGTACGGTCCAGGCAATTGAACCAAGTGTGAAAGCACCCTAAATAGGGAATGCGAGATGAGACTCTGATTGGTTTAGTGCAGGTTATGCTCAAAACACACCCAGAACTCATTAAGAGAATAAGCACAACCCTGTTAGACCATCCGTCGAGGCGCAGAGTGTATTTTTCAACTCTTAAATAGCAAAAGTGGATTCGGACACACTCTTAATGCTTTTGCACCATGTGCTTTAGACTTTGCGTCTAGATCGTTAAATTAGGGTCTATTAACTCAGATGTTATTCTGTATATCAGTAACTCTGTTTCTGAACGAATTCAAACACCTATAGTGTATCTTTGAGTTTCCTTCTGGGAAAAAGCATGTCACAACATACACAAATTCAATTAGTTGGATTGGAAGGGGCAATTTGGTTCACAGCCATAGCAAACATAGAAATTAGGGTTGTCGTGATACCATTAATTAATCTTACAATACTATACCAGCTAAAGTATCATGATACCATGTAGTATTGCAATACTGTAATTCATAACAGTCAGAAATACTATATTTTATCTTATAATAGGCCTACTTGAATGTAATTCATAATTCCCTTAAGGCAAAAAAAACTTGCACCTCACTTCACCTAAAATGTATTCATTTTTTTGTTTATTTTGTAGATAACTGATAAACAAAAAATACATTAAAATAACGATACAAATTGCACCGAATGAAATGTTACAAAAGAGCCTTTTTCCAACAAAATCAGACTATATGAAGAGGTCAGAAATTGTTTTAATGTTTCCTGTTGCTATTTTGGGTTTCATCTATTTTGTTCAGTCTTATCAGGTAACAAATAAAAGTAATTAAAAATTTCACTTTGTGAGTCGTTCTTTTTAAGAGATTGTTGCGATCGCTACTAAATCATATTACCAGGAACCAGGGCTTTACATTAACACCCGCCAACCTGCCAAATGCGGGTAGATTTCAGCTCTGGCAGGTTAGACAGACACCTCCACTAGCCACTTTGGCTGGTTGGAAAATATTTTTACATTGTAGTTTTCTTAAAAGCAGGGTTCGACAATAAGCATGGCCCAATATTCGTGCAAATGTGATCTTAGAATCGAGAAGCAGCACGACTGACAAAAATAACTGTGTTCACGCGAGCAAAAGAAAGCAGGTAAATACCGAAAGAGAAGATGATCACTCGCGCACACAGGTGATGTGATGCGCGTAATTCTTTACTTGTGTGAAGCAACCGTGCCTAGAGGAAGCGCAACTGGTGCGATCGGTTCCCTTTGAAATAGACTGGACAAAGAGTGATGATCGTGCACACACAGTTCTGCTGCTTCCAAGAGCTCAAGATTTAAAAAAAATAAAAATACACATATTCTTAAGCAGCAGCGGTCACTGCTTTCATTTGAATTATCCTTTGAACAGATTATTAACAGGCCTATATTAACCGTGTGTGCGTGATCATCCTTTCATTATCACACACGGTATGTTTCACCTGCTTTATTTTGCTTACAGTTATTTTTGTTAATATGGTTTAATTATATTTTTTTACAACAACACTGCTTTAATGAGAGATTACTCCCCGTTTATGTGTAGTTAACTGCTGATCTGGGACTTTTAGCCAGGAGAGATTACTGTGCATATTTTACATACATGACAATAATTCTTTTTTTAAATGTAATGTTTTTTTAAAGAAAAGTTTTGTTGAATTAAAAAGTGCACCTATACAGATATATTTTCCTTGTTTTGACACTTTAAAAATTGTGGCTAAGAAATACTTATTTGGTGTGGTCAGAGATAAATTTGGTAAATCCTTCATTTTGAGGTCTGAAAAGTCATGTGAAATAAAAGCTGATTGCCTTGCGACACAACCCATTTGCTCATGCACATTGTGCAAGCTAATACACAATACACACAAGTTAAATGAATGAGAAGGCGTGTGAACATAACACATCTAAATCAAGTCATTTTAGCATGTCAAAGTCAAATTTATGCATATAAAATATATTTTCCCAACAAAAAAGTGTGGCTAGCGAAAATGGCGAGTGGCTACTAATGTTGGAAATCTACTAGCCACAGTGGCTGGTGATCAAAAAAGTTAATGTTAAGCCCTGCCAGGAACAGAAATGAACCGATTCAGATGTGCGTTTGAACTGAAGTGTTAGAAAACGTGCAATAGGCTACCATGAAAGTAGTGAATTGCAACCTTAAAGGGCTCCCCAGACTATTCAAATAAAATAGTCTATTGTTGCACAAACGTGTGAGCATTTTAAGGACTTTTCCATGCAACATTATCTACTGTAGATAAACCATTAACGACGATACTACCGTTTACAAACTACAGTGGCACCGCCAGTATTTTGGAGCCATAGTATCGCAATATTACCATAGTACCGGTAAACCGTGCAACCCTGATAGAAATAACATAGAAATAACAGCAAACAACAAAATGAATATGCATGAGCAAATACAACTCAAAGCTTGTTAAGTAACCCAACTGCAGTTAAAACAAATTATTTCAAATATCTATTGGACCTAGCTTGTCTGAAATAAGTATACCTTCTGCCTAATGGCAGGAGGCAAAACTTGGAATAAAGTGGGTTATTCTCATAGACATAAAATGGACATAGCCCTCTGTATGACTCTTACCTCATACACATGCCCAATGCTGTTAAGATTTGTGCCCATAATCTTTTGAGACAGGTGAACAATTTTTGTAAGTCTGTTTTTACTTGTCATCCTCAGATTACCATACCAACTGCAAAAGTTAAGAGACTAATCACGGTTTCACAGATCTAATATACTCCAGGGCTCGAAATTAACTTTTTTACTTGGTATCACCGGTGCTCCCAACTTCAAAAATTTAGGAGCACCAGAAAAAATTCAGGAGCACCCACCAAAAATGAATGAGCGCCACTGCAAATTGTATATTAAGGGATTTATTGTATTTGAAAACAACATGAATTAGGGCTAACAAAAACCAGAAACAACTAACTAACTAATGCTGTGAAGACTTATTGATATCTGTGCAATAATTCCAAAATGAATGTCTAATAATTATAAAATATTATTAATGATGACGATGATGACAATAATGAATAATAATGATTAACATTTCTCATTATCATGCTGCCCTGAATGTGCTTTAATGTGAGTTATGTACTGTAAAAGGTCCTGCTGTTACTTCATGAAAAATAAATTTAAACAAAATGAAGCATTGCAGGAAGAAATATTTATTTTGCACTATTGTTTTTATACAAATGTCAACTTAATAAATAATATTTCTGCTACAAAACAAACGTCAGATTATAATAAATCATTCAATCCAATGCTGAAAGCTGCAAAGCAGTCATCAGTCAATAGAGAAATAATGTACATCTCAAGAAAGAATGGACCAAAGTAAGTTAAAAGGTCTCAGTTCTAACACTCTTTAAAGGTTTTGGTTTGGGTTTGTGTCATTTTAAATGCTCGGTCTCATCATGAGCTGATCTTCATTTTTCTGTGTTTGTGGAAAAAAGCAGGCGAGTCAGCGGACCCAATATATGAGCGGGGCAGAGCAGCATTCTCGCAATGACCACCGGCGCAAATACTGTTCTTTGTTATGAGCCGCATTTTCAGTGTAAACTCAGTAAAGGCGAGCTTCTTTGGCGATGATGTGTACAGTGTTGGATTTTACATGTAGCGGACATTTGCGCTGAACACGCAGTGAATGCAATGCATCGAGATTCGGGCACCTTCTCCGAAAACCCTCGATTGATCTCGGCTGACGCCCTTATAAGCTCCCTGTTATCTGACAGCAGGAAGCCTTGAGTGATTGACAGCTAATATGAACCAATATAGCGGCAGGGAAGTCCGATTCAGCACGTTTTAAAAAAAAAAATTGAAACAAATCGCACTACAACCATTATATGCAGTCGCACAAATACTCCCAAATATATTATGAGGTAGCATAGATTAAATTTCGGGTGCATATGTGGCCAAAATGGTCGCAATTTCGAGCCCTGTACTGATACACATGCATCTGTTTATAAAAAATACAAAATGATGGGAATTTTATGCAAGTTTTGTGGTTCAAGATCAGTTTTATGTCTTATGTTGAAGATGTATAAAAGAAATTCCATGCATTTTCAAAACAAAATTTAACAATAGACAGAATGGCTAGAAGGATGAAATGTTGATAGAAAACGTACACTAATCATAAATAATAATAATCATTCATTCATCAGGGGTGGCCAGAATGTAATCAACCACCAACTTATCCAGCATATGTTTTCCATTTGGCAGTCCCTTCCAGCTGCAACCCAGTACTGGAAAACACCTATTACTCTCGCATTCACGCACATACACTACAGCCAATTTAGTTTATTCAGTTCAGCTAGCGCATGTGTTTGGACTGTGGGGGAAACTGGAGCACCCGGAGGAAACCCACACCAACAAGGGGAGAACATGCAAACTCCACAGAAATGAGAACTGGCCCAGTCGGGAGTCGAACCAGGGACCTTCTTGCTGTGAGGTGACAGTGCTAACCACTGAGCCACCGTGCCGCACATAATAATAATTATTATTATTATATAATGTAGAACAATCGAAAGAAACAAAAAGAATGACAGTAGAAGAAAAAATATAGAAAGAAAAATAAATAATAGACTGACACTGTGAAATGCTGACAGAAAACAAAATGACAGGCGGAATGATAGAAACCAATGGAGCCTTTTCACAAGACTGTTATGATGCATTTAACAGTCTTCAGCATCTTAAATCCTTGAAGGTTTTTAATATTTAGATTTTTTTAAAAACGTATGCACATTTATATATATTTATGCATAGTCAGTGGTGTAAAGTTACAAATTACAAATACTCAAAACTACTATAATTGAGTAGTTTTTCACAGAAACTGTCATTTACTTAGTAGTTTTGTACTTTTACTCTCCCTTGAGTACATTTTTAGTGCTGTATCGGTACTTTTACTCCACAACTTTCCTTCAACCTGCAGTCACTACTTTATTTTTCCTGTCTATGGGGATTAGAAGATTCAGTCCTGTGATTCCTGTCCAATCAAATCACACATAGAAGGTAAATCGCCTCATAATGAACTACCTCAAGACATGGGCGATTTATAAATGCAGCAAACTGTTTGGAAGCGTTAAAAGTGTCCAAGAAGATGTCCAAAATCTTTACACACAATGACCCAGAGACTGTTTAGATGTATGTCACTGATGAGAAGAGGACGGATGTTTACTGTATGATGACCAAAATGGCCTTAAACACCCAGCAGGCACAAGACGTCAACATGCTGTCAGATTGACGTTGTACCCCAATGTCAAGGGGAAGTTGCATTTTGTTTGGAAATGAAAATCATGTTGACATCAGAACTCAATGTTAGGCAGACATCAATATGCAAAGTCCAACCTAAAATCAACCAAATATCAACCTTTAATGATGTTACAGCTTGATGTTGTGTTGACGTTACCACTATGACATCTGTCAGACGTTGGATTTTGGTTGCCGTACCTGACGAATAAATGTCAGTATTTGACATCAATATGACGTTGATTTAAGATGTTGGCTCAATGTTGGATTTTGGTCACTTTCTAACACAACCTAAAATCAACCAAACATCAACGACATTTTGACACTGTACATCATTTGACAAAATAACATTGTCCTTAGACGCTGGCTAGACATTGAATTTCGGTCATCAGACATCATAACCTAAATCTTAGCTAATATTAACGTCTTATGACGTTGTGTGCCTGCTGGGCAATAACTAAATGCACTACAGAATGTTACGTTTACACACACATCCACAAATTAAATGTACATGCGTCAGCTTTTTACAGCGTAATACTCACTACTCATGAGTACTTTTGAAAGGTCTACTTTTTACTCATACATTGATTAATATTTACAACAGATACTTTTACTCTACTTGCACTTTTTTAGGCAAGTAATGGTACTTTTACTTGAGTATGACTCTCTTTCCACCACTGTGCATATATTATATCATCTTTGCATCAAATTACAATAGAAAAAAACTAATTACAGCTTGGGGCGACGCGGTGGCGCAGTAGGTAGTGCTGTTGCCTCACAGCAAGAAGTTTACTGGTTCGAGCCTCGACTGGGTCAGTTGGCGTTTCTGTGTGGAGTTCACATGTTCTCCCTGCCTTCTCGTGGGTTTCCTCCGGGTGCTCTGGTTTCCCCCACAAGTCCAAAGACATGTGGTACAGGTGAATTGGGTAGGCTAAATTGTCCCTAGTGTATGAGTGTGAATGAGTGTGTGTGGATGTTTCCCAGAGATGGGTTGCGGCTGGAAGGGCATTCGCTGTGTAAAACCATGCTGGATAAGTTAGTGGTTCATTCCGCTGTGGCGACCCCGGATTAATAAAGGGACTAAGCCGAAAAGAAAATGAATGAATGAATGAATGATTACAGCTTATGCTAGGCCATTCACTGCACACAGAGTTTACCAACTATGACGACTTCTGCTGCGGAGAAACAGTGTAATGTGAAATGGGGTCCATAAACGAATAGAAACAGTTGAGGACTCTAATGAATCAATGCTGCATTTGCAGTCAAGTTGTTATGAGAGACAGACAGAAGGACAGAGTGTCTCCGCCGGCTCCCCCTTGTGGCCAGCATGCGCGCACACACTCATGCATACACACACACACACACACACAGGGCCTGTTTTCTCTGGACGGCGACAGGCCTGATCACAGCAGATTGTTCAAACAGCAGCAGCTGCTGGCGAAAGGTTAGTCAGTTCAGATTCCAAGGCCTGAACGTGCAAAAACAAAACTCGAAACCTCTGCTTTCCCCCTCCGTCTCGGTGTCTCTCTCTCTCTCCCTCCATGTTCAGCAGCTCTGGGAAGGAATGTATTTGGAAACAGGCTTTGATTTGTACGACTGTTTTGCTGCGGGAGAGCTGGAAATGACCTGAATGACCACAAGTCGGCCTGGAGGGTTACGGCAGGTGTCAAAGAGAGAGAGAGAGAGAGAGAGAGAGAGAGAGAGGGAGGGGGGGGGGTGCTTTCTTCTGATTGGATACTTCCACCTCCACCCACCATAATGACTCACTCTGGAATGATCCGTTTCTTTTTTTCACCTGATGATCTTAAAGGTGCTGTATGTAGGATTGACACCTAGTGGTTGAGCTAGGTATTGCAGTCCAAATTCAAAATATTGGAGAGGTTTTTTTTTTTTTTTCAACGGGTCCCCCCTCCTATGACATGACGCACCCATAGGTTGCCAGATTACAATTCCAACAGGAGCAAGTGTGCCTGATGATCGAGCTTTACACTGTAAGCTGTTCAGCTAATGATTACGTTTGTAATGTTTATATTATTTGCTAATTAAAAACAATCTCATGTGGATTTTATGACTCTGAGTCTCATTTTGGAGGCTGCTACTGTCCTCTAAAGGTCACATTATTGGCTATTGAGATAGCCTACATCAGGGGTGCCCAAACTCTGTCCTGGAGGGCCGGTGTCCTGCATAGTTTAGCTCCAACTTCCTTCAACACACTTGTCTGGATGTTTTTGTATACCAAGTAAGAGCTTGAATAGCTGGTTCAAGTGTGTTTAATTGGGGTTGGAACTAAAATATGCAGGACACCGGCTCTCCAGGACCAAGTATGGACACCCCATGGCCTACATGATTGAAATTAAATACACCGTTTTCTTTTAAGGCAAGCCGGAGTGCTGCTGAAATATAATTGGGTAAACTGGCAGTGGGCTGGTTATAGAGACCAATACAGAGACAGATATTCAGACACGTAATGCACATTTTCAAAGGAGAATAAAGGCTGATTTATACTTCTGCGTCAAGCACACGCGTATGCTACGGCGCAGCCTACGCGTGGACGCATAGCCCCTCGCCGTGGCTGTCGTTGACGCGCACCTTTAAAAAAATGTAACGCGTACGCGCAGCGCAATCTCTGTGTTTGATCGGCTTGGTAGCGCTGACGAGTGTGGGCGGAGGGTGAGAGCCACGCGCCCGATGCAGCGAGTGTTACAAGTGTGGAGTCCCGTAAAGGAGCTCCGGATGGAGACTGTTGTTTTGTGTTTACCTCATGATTAAAGTTGTTACACGTCCGCCGGTTCCCGCCTCAAAATGAGCGAATTTGAGCCACTTGTACATTAAGGTAGTGTTCAGAAAAAAACAAAACACCAGCGAAGAAACTCGACACAGAGGAACATAAACACCTACTGCCAGCTAGCATTTCGGAAGTGTACTGCAGAGAAACAGAAACAGCGCGCAGAAGTATAAATGCACGGCTACGTGCGAGGCTTGCGCCGATCACTTGATGTAGAAGTATAAACCAGGCTTAAGGCTGCATTTACACTGCATGGTTCAGGTGACCCAATTCCGATTTTTTTCTCCCATGTGGCACAGATCGAATTTGGCCCATGTACGTGTAAGCAGGAAAAAAATCACATGGATTCCGATTTACTCAAATCAGATTCAGGCCTTGTTCATATGTGGAAATGTATCAGATATGAATCAGATCTGTGTCCTCGTGTCTGCAGTGTAAGCAGGTAAATCGGATTTTCACCTGTCAACGCGAGTCGTGCGTCATTAAAAACCATAACCTTAAATCTCATACATGAATGTGCTTGAATGCGAGTTATGTACTGTAAAAGGTCCTGCTGTTACTTCATGAAAAATTAATTTATGGTTTGCATCAAACAAAAATGAAGCATTGCAGGAAGAAATATTTATTTTGCACTATTGCCTTTATATGCATGTCAATTTTATAAATAATATTTCTGCTACAAAACAAACGTAAGATTATAATAAATCATTCAATCCAATGCTGAAAGCTGCAAAGCAGTCCATCAGTAAATAGAGAAATAATGCTACATCTCAAGAAAGAACGGACAAAAGAAAGTAAGAAAAGTCTCACTTCTACCACTCTTTAAAAGTTTTGGTTTCGGTTTGTGTCATTTTAAA
Source organism: Danio kyathit (assembly GCA_903798195.1). Classification (NCBI taxonomy): domain Eukaryota; kingdom Metazoa; phylum Chordata; class Actinopteri; order Cypriniformes; family Danionidae; genus Danio; species Danio kyathit. The sequence continues at coordinate 6,461,899 of LR812536.1, read as the reverse complement.
TGCTCGGTCTCGTCATGAGCTGATCTTCATTTTTCTGTGTTTGTGGAAAAAAGCAGGCGAGTCAGCCGACCCAATATATGAGCGGGGCAGAGCAGCATTCTCGTGATGACCACCGGCGTCAATACCGTTCTTTGTTATGAGCCGCTTTTCAGTGTAACTCAGTAAAGGCGAGCTTCTTGGCGATGATGTGTACAGTGTTAGATTTACATTGAGTGGACATTTGCGCTGAACACGCAGTGAATGCAATGCATCGAGATTCTGGCACCTTCTCCGAAAACCTTCGATTGATCTCAGCTTGCGGATCAACATTCACCACATGATTGCGGTCATCCATGCCATTATTTGTAACTTTAGGTGGGGTTTGCAATCCTCTATACTTTTCACTCTTCAGCCGTTCACATTTCCCACGGTCACAAAAGCTCCCTGCTATCTGACAGCGGAAAGCCTTGAGTGATTGACAGCTAATATGAACCAATATAGTGGCAGGGAAGAGCGATTCAGCACGTTTTTAGAAAAAAAAATCTAAATAGGTTGCACTACGACCATTATATGCAGTTGCACAAATGCTTCCAAATATATTATGAGGTCGCATAGATTAAATTTCGGGCGCATATGCGACCAAAATGTCACAATTTCGAGCCCTGGAAAGACGAATGATCCAAAAACACAGCCGAGGAAACTCTCAAATGCTTTCAGAGAAAAAAAATCAAGCTGTAGAATGGCCCAGCCAATCACCTGACCCCAATCCAATAGAGAATACAAAATAAAGCTCAGATTAGATAGACTGAGACCCACAGAACCATCAAGACATTTACATTCTGTTGAAGTCTGTGAGAAACTCACACCTAGCAATGCATGTGACTTCATTCTTCATATAAGAGGCGTCTTTAAGCTGCCGTCACCAAAAAAACACTTTTATATAAAAGAATTAAAGTATTAAATGCATTTAGTAGTTCAGCACTTTCTCCTGTGTCATTTCTTTCTTATTACACAACTCATTTCTCATTTTGTTTTATTTTTATGCTTGTATTGTTTGAGTTTTTACTAAAATCTGCTTCAATTGCATGTCAACAGCTCCTTTAGAAATATTATTCCCAGGAATAGACATGACATGTTCAATACTTATTTTCCCCGCTGTACATGTGTCAGCATTTTCTTCATTATGCAAATGTGCTACAAATCAATATATGGTTATGGAATAAATCAGATAAATCATCTGTTGACTTGTTTCAGGCTGTTCAGAATCACTCTTTCTCTTGGAGGAATGTTGGTAAACACAACTAGTGATTACACAGAGAATGAAAGGTAATATCACGTCTGCAGACTCATAAACTCACAGAAAATATTCTCACATGTGTCTCTGTGTGTGAAAAAGTAAAGCACGTGGCCTGTGGTTACAAGCGCAGCCGAACAAACACACAAACACACACACATAAAGCAAACACACATCAGCTGAACAAACACTTCTGCTGCTTAATAAATGCTTCACTTTACACCCCAATGACTGCTGCAGGGAATTAAGGAACACCTCACACACACGGACACACACACACACACTAAATAATTATTGGACAATCGATTCCTCTTAAAGCATTGTATGAATTCTCTACAGTTGTGCATTGAAATGATAATGGTGCTTTATTGTTGTTTTTGGAGCTTGACTTTGTTCTCTGTGTGTTTCTTCAGAAAGCCTCATGATCTCAGCGTTAAGAAAATGTCAAGTTTTCTATTTAAACCCAAAGCAGAAGTGTTACAGAGCTGTTTAAATAGAGATGACGAGTGGGTCAAACACACGGGAAAACAAGAACAAGAGCTAAGAATACAAGAAAACACACACACACACACACACACACACATCTGGCATGAAGCGGCTCACACCTCTATCCTCACACATTTATGAGAGCAAAACAATATGATCTTGAGAAACGGCTGGGAAAAACCCACGGCTAATCTCAAAACAACTGAACTTCCCCTTTCCTTGAATGATTCTTATGAAAAATCAGGAGTAAAAGAAAATCCTGCTTGAAAAAAGGATCAAGACACAATCTGAGGCTTCTCTAATAATTATTCTTACAAATGGTACGTTAATATTTACATTTATTTATTTATTTAAATTGATAAATGTCTCAAAAGTAAGCGCAAGTTAAAATTCATGTTTATGGTTCATTCAAAAAATACCTTTGAAATAATCCTTAGTTAAAAAAAAAAAAAAAAAACATAAATCAAGACCAAAATTTAAAGTAAAAAAAGATGCAAAAATTAAAATAAAAAAACAAAACAAAAGCAAATAATATTCATTAATAAAAAAAAATTCTAAGTAATTTAAATAACATACAAACACATAATAATCTATTACACAATTAAATAATAAAATATATTATTTAAAATATTAATATAAATATAATATAAACATGACATAATAAAATATAATATATACATATAATATAATATATAAAACAAAATATTATAATGTAAAATAATTTATAAATAAATAAAACAAATTATATACAAAAATATAATATAATATTAAATATAATAAAAAACTAAACAAAAACAATAATATAAATTAATTCTAAAATTTTAAAACTAAATTAAACATCATATAAATACAGAATAAAATATAAAACAATTAAAGGAAAAAATAAAACTATTTAAAAATATATAATATATAAATAAATATAAGCATAATATTAAAAATAACATAATAAAATACAACATTAAATACAATATAGAAATATTATATAAAATACACCATAATATAATATAATATAAAATAATATATAAATAAATATAAAAAAAAATATTAAAATAACAAAATATAACATCAAATATAATATATAATATAATATAATATATAACATAAAGATACAATATAATATATAAATATAATATATAATATAATATGACATAATATAATATAATATAATATAATATAATATAATATAATATAATATATAAATACACACTTAAAAATAACATTAAATAATAAATAGTCATTGCAACTGATGGAAAAATTTTAACATAATAAAATATAATATAGATACCAAAATAACAAAATATAATATCAAATATAATATTATAAATATATTATAAAAATACAATATAATATAATATATACATAAATATAAAATAAAAATAACAAATATGCAAATAAAATATATATAATATAATATATATAATATAATATAATATATAATAATATAATATAATATAATATAATAATATATAATATAATACATAGTGACGCAGTGGCGCAGTAGGTAGTGATGTCGCCTCAGAGCAAGAAGGTCGCTGGTTCGAGCCTCGGCTGGGGGTCAGCTGGCGTTTCTGTGTGGAGTTTGCATGTTCTCCCTGTGTTCGTGTGGGTTTCCTCCGGTGCTCCTGTTTCCCCCACAGTCCAATACATGCGATACAGGTGAATTGGGTAAGCTAAATTGTCCATAGTGTATGAGTGTGAATGTGTGTGTATGGATGTTTCCCAGGGATGGGTTGAGGCTGGAAGGGCATCCGTTGTGTAAAACATATGCTGGATAAGTTGGCATTTCATTCCGCTGTGGCGACCCCGAATTAATCAAGGGACTAAGCCGAAAAGAAAATTAATAAATGAATAAAATAAAATAAAATAAAATTAATATATAAATACACACTTAAAAATAAAATTAAATGCATACATATTGCAACTGATGAAATAATTATGGAAAATAAATTTATTATAATAAACTTTATAATAAAAAATATTATTATTATTTTTTTTATTATTTATTATTACATAATATAATATAATATAATATAATATATATAATATAATATAATATAATAATATAATAGGGCAACGCAGTGGCGCAGTAGGTAGTGCTGTTGCCTCACAGCAAGAACGTCGCTGGGTCGCAGGTTCGAACCTCGGCTGGGTCAGTTGGCGTTTCTGTGTGGAGTTTGCATGTTCTCCCTGCGTTCGCGTGGGTTTTCTCCGGGTGCTCCTGTTTCCCCCACAGTCCAAAGACATGCAGTACAGGTGAATTGGGTAAGCTAAAATTGTCCATAGTGTATGAGTGTGAATGTGTGTGTGGAAGTTCCCAGAGATGGGTTGCGGCTGGAAGGGCATCCGCTGTGTAAAATCGTGCTGGATAAGTTGGCGGTTCATTCCGCTGTGGCGACCCCGCAAGGGACAAAGCCGACAAGAAATGAATGAATGAATAATATAATATAATATAATATTATATAATATATATAATATAATATAATAAATGCATATATATAATATAATATATATAATATAATAAATATATAAATACACAATGAAAAAACAATTTAAATAAATAAATACATTCTGCAACTGATGGAAAAATTAAGAAATAAAAAGGTGAAATTCATTAATGTGATAACTGCCATTATGTCACATTATATACAAAGACACTTATAAAAAGAGTGAACTTAGAGAGAAAAAAGGAGAACATCCCAGAATAAGGCTAAGAAACACTGTAAATCTGCCCTGAGAGTGATGGAATATAAACCTCAGAATATATCTGGAAAAACGGCCTACCTCGCTCATTAATATTCACGAGTGTCAGAGCTAGAGTGTATTGACTGTAACCATGGCTACAGCTCAGCCAATAGGAGATGAGCATCAGTGTGGTGGGCGGGTCAATGGGCAGCTGGTGGAGCCTGAAGCTCAGACTGTTCGTTTATCAATAATTTAAAGCAGACTTTCTCTCTTTCAGATCACATTCAGAAAACACAGTGCATGACCTGAGGAGGGAAAAACAGGAGATGAGCGGAAATATACAGGTTAAACACTCGTCTGCTCTGATTAGGAGTGAATGGGTGCTAATCAAAGAGAAATATTGTATAAATACAACTATATTTAATAGGAGACGCTTTTATGCAAAGCCACTAATAAATGAGGAAAATAACAGAAGCAATCAGATCAACAACACAGCAACATGATACTAATACACAGGGTAGTTTTTTATAAATTTGAAAAAAATATATAATAGGTAAATAATAATAATAGGAAAAGAATAATATTATTAATATTATAATAATATATTAATATATAAAAATACAATAAGTTTATAATACAATTATAATAGGCAATTAATTAAATAACTTCGATTAACAATAAATAAATATATATGAATATAAAAACCAAACCAAATCAAACCAAACCAAAACAAATAAAACGAAAACCAAACCTAACAAAACGCAAACAAAACACAGCCAAAACACAAAAAACACATATAATATATAAAAAACAAGAAAACCCAAAACAAACCACAAACAAAACATTATAAACTAAAAAACAAACCAAACATTATGAACCAAAAACAAAAACAAACAAAACCAAAACAAACCAAACCAAAAATTATTAACCAAAAACCAAACCAAACCAAAATCAATCTAAACCAAAGAACAAAAACAAACACCAAACAAAACCCAGCCCAAAACACAAATATAGAATGAATAAACAAAACAAACAACAAACAAACAAAACAAACCTCAAACAAAACCAAACCAAACAAAATATTATGAACCCAACAAACCCACTCCCCAAAAAAAACAAACAAACAAACAAACAACCAACATATGAACCAAAAACAATCCACAAATTATAACCCAAAAACCAAACCAAACATTATGAACCAAAAACAAACCTAACAAAGCAAACAAAACAAAACAAAAACAAACAAACCCAAGCAAACCAAACCATTACAAACCTAAGCAAATCCAATCAAACCAAACAAAATACCCCCTAACCCCCCCCCCCCCCAAAAAAAAAAAAAAAAAACATACAAAACCCCCCAAAACAAAAAACAAAACAAAACAAAAACCTAAAAAACAAAAAAAAAACAAACCCCTTCTCCAAAAATCCAAACCAAACAAAAACCCAAAACAAACCAAACAAAACCAAACAAAATCCCAAACTAAAACAAAACAAACCCCAAACTAAAACAAGACAAAACCAAATCAACAAACAAAACAAACCCCTCAAAATAAAATAAAAACAAACAAACCAAACCAAACAAAGCCAAACCAAACTAAACTCCAAACTAAAACAAAACGCCAAAGCAAATCAAACCAAATAAAACAAAGCCAAGCAAACCAAACCAAACAAAAATAAAACCCAAAAAAGCAAAAAAAACAAACAAACCAAACAAACAAACCAAACAAAAAACCCAAAACAAAACAAACCCAAACCAAACAAAATAAAAAACAAACCAAACCAAAAAAAAAAAAAAAAAAAAACCTAAAAAAATGTAAATGAATAAATAAACCAAACAAAAAAACCCAAAACAAAACAAAAAACCCAAACAAATAAAAACAAAACAAACAAAACCAAAAAAACTAAACAAAAGCAAAAAACAAAACAAAAAATAAATAAAACAACAAAACAAAAACAAACAAAACAAACCAAACAACCCCCTCAAAAAAATAAACCAAAAAAAACCCAAACAAAAAAAAACCCAAACCAAACAAAATAAAAAAAAACAAACCAAACAACCCCAAACCAAAAAAAAGAAATGAAAAAAAAAAAAAAAAATACATTTTGGACCTCAAACCAAAAATAAAAAAACAACAAACCACACATAACTTATCTAAGTATTTATTTGAGCTATACATTCAAAAACAGATTTTCTCGGCGGTCTTTGACGCTGCAGCTCCAGCCAGTCGCCATAAATCCTATATGACAGATCCATCGAGTTTTGATTTGTAAATCAAATCTTCTGCGACTGCCACCTCTCATCACTGAAGCTCCAGAGTGCAGCAGTGTCAGTGTTATTCTGTGAGCTAAAGCTGAACGCATACCAGACGTGCTTCAGCGATCAGCCAACTTCTGTCCATTACACACACCGGCAGAAATGCAGGACCGCAAACACCAAACATTCAATTACGCAATCAGCAGTCACATGCATTCAACATCTGCGCAACACACAAACAACAAACAACACCAGCCAGACACACTGTTTACATGCTCAAAACAATGATCAAAACTGTCCCCAGATCAGCTTATTAGAAACCACAGCAGATTAATCTCTCTTCTTTTTAAAAACATAAACAGACATGGTGTATTTCTGATCTCTTCAAATGAGAGTGCACACAAAAACACTGAGTGACATGAGACTGGACGGCTCTTTTCCAGTTGTTTCTCACAGAGAGGGAGTTTTGGAGACAGGAAGTGCATAGTTTGATCTGCCCAAAAATGACATCATCGCCTGACCCACTGTACTAGATTTTTGCCAACAAATGACTCATGCAAAACCTTCAGATCAAATATGCAACAACACTCGAGTATTCAGAGAAATCAAATCAAGCACTGAGTAAATGATGTACAATCAGACGTTCATTATTCATTCATTCATTCATTTTCTTGTCGGCTTAGTCCCTTTATTAATCCGGGGTCGCCACAGCGGAATGAACCGCCAACTTATCCAGCACGATTTTACGCAGCGGATGCCCTTCCAGCCGCAACCCATCTCTGGGAACATCCACACACTCATTCACACACACACATACACTACGGACAATTTAGCCTACCCAATTCACCTGTACCGCATGTCTTTGAACTGTGGGGGAAACCGGAGCACCCGGAGGAAACCCACGCGAATGCAGGGAGAACATGCAAACTCCACACAGAAACGCCAACTGACCCAGCCCAGCCTAGATTCGAACCTGCGACCCAGCGACGTTCTTGCTGCGAGGCGACAGCACTACTTACTGCGCCACTGCATCGCCCTACGTTCATTATTCCTTTGTGCTAATTAATTCATTAAATGGTTTAAATCAATTATTTCCTTCATCCATTTATGATGCTAGATTCCAAGGTTGTCTCATGATGTGTCACTATCATTAACTAAAAATGGTTACATTATTACAATAATGACATATACATGAATTTATTAGAAGTCCTTTAATTTCAAATCTAAAACTTTGCTTGAAGGGAATGTTCATAAGAGACCTTTATGATCAGGAATGTGAATGAGATTTATGATGCTTATGATGACTTATAAACCCTTTGCCGTTGAAACTTCGTGAAAACTTTGTGAAATATAACGACTTCCCACAAAAACACTAAACATGTTATATATCTTTTGAAAGCTGAGATTCTTGTGATTAAAACTATTCCAACCATTTTAAGACACAATGAAAACAGCAGACACAATTAATGTCTTTGTCAAACTGCCATTAACTGCAGAAACAATAACAAAACTGAACAAACTCACATTTTATGCCTCCTGTCTGTCTACAGATCCATAACATTTCAACAAACAGAGTGTAATTACACTGCAAAGGGTCCAGCTAATCCAGTTCAGTGAGATATTTAGCCCACAAGGCATTTACATGTTAATAAACATCCATTTGTCATTTGCTCAGTTATGTCATTTTTTATGCAAAGATGACATTGGGCTCTAATTTAATGATTTAGGCGCAAAAGTATTAAGAGCGTGTCCGAATCCACTTTTGATATTTTATGCTCTGGACCCCACCATGGCGCATTTGCTGTTTATATGGTGGACTTTGTAAGGGCAAAAACTGAACGCTTCACTAGCAGAAAACATTTAAACAGAGCATCTGCAGCCCGAGGATAAAGAATGAGCCTCATCCATTCGCCTCTTTACTTTCTCTTTCTCTTTACACCTTTACTTTCGTGGATAAGAAAACGGTGCTGTACGCACTCCACTGAAAACATTTTATTTAATTCAATTCACCTTTATTTCTTTAGCGCTTTTACAATTTAGATTGTGTCAAAGCAGCTTCACATAGAAGAAACAGTGAAACGGTGTCAGTTCAGTTTTCAGAGTTTAAGTTCAGTTTAGTTTAGCTCAGTTCAGTGTGGGTTAATAATCACTACTGAGAGTCCAAACACTGAATAGCAAACCCAGCGATGCGCAGCTCTACAGATCCCAAACTATCCAAGCCAGTGGCGACAGCGGCGAGGAAAAAAACTTCACCAATCCATTAGCCTACATATTTAATTTAGTTTTAAGTGCAAAGATTTGTTTCAAAACTATTTCTAAATTCAGTTTCTTTCCAGCAAATCAATAAATGAACAATAATAACGACGTGTGGTCAAAACACTGAGTTATATCCAAACACACGTCCTGTTCTTATGCCCCATATGGTGATGCAGACGTCTCCAAAACCCCACATGGACAAATCTAAACTTGATTTTATTAAAACAAATATAAATATGCATATAATATAATACTGATAATAATAATAACATTAAAATAAAAATGCAAATGGTCATGAATGAACTGAAAAAGCCCCCCGGACATGAAGGCATGTAGGTTTTTATATTTATGTAGAAAAAAATCATTTTTGTAATCCTTTAATTGTTTTCATATGTAAAGATATTTGTGTATTGCTGTACATCCTGTGTGTGTTAAGTGTCGGAACCTGTATTGGCGCATAACTAACGCTCTCTGCGCTGGACTTTAGACGAGCTTTTAGTTGGTCAATGGTGCGGTCTATTTCAGTTTCTCAAAATAGCAACACGCCAACAACGCGCCTTAACACACCTCCTTTATAGACCAGAACACCCATGAGTCCACAAACTGACACAAATGGATTTGCCATTTAAACAACATGGTGCAAAATGTGAAAAAGACTGTTGCGCTGGTCTGAAAATAGCAGTAACAAATCGCACCAAACACATCTTGCGCAGGGTGTATGATAGGGCCCATTGTTTGTTATTACAACTTGACATAAACAAATACATCACAGCCTGTTTCATAACAGCATCATTAATATATTTTTTTGACCTCGACACATTACTGTCACATGACTACTGTTGAGTCACATGTACTCCAAAACACTGATAAAATGTTTTGTTACAGTGTATAAATAACACTAAAATAACACCACATCGCTGTGCTCACCTTGATGCAGTTGACCAGGTCGGTCTGATAGTAGCGGTCGTGATGTGCGTTGGCGGCCGCCAGTGTAAGAAGATCCTCATTCCTCGCGTGTGTCGCTTTAGAGTTACAATCACTCCTCTTTGCTTTCAACTGAAACACACAAACATAGTCGACATCTTAAAGAAGGTTTTAGCATTCACACATTTACTGAACATATGACCGAAATCACACTAAACTGAACTTCAACACTGAAAACTGGACTGACACTTCAATTTACTAGAACTTTTATGTTAAGATGCTTTGACACAATCTACATTGTAAAAATGCTATAGAAATAAAGATGAACTGAATTTGGTTTTAACCTGCATTGCTTACATTCAAATTTAGCCATTTTTCTCACAAAAAAAAACATTATAGTAATTTTAGTAAATAGCACAGTGTTTTTAAACCATAATAAAATGTAGTATATTGTATATAGCAGGCTATTCAATTGGCAGCCTGCGGGCCGAAGCCAGCCCCCAAGGCAATTTGTTCCGGCCCTCCAAATAGTGTGACCAAGACATCAAAAATGAATTTAGTTCAGTCAAAAAACATTCGCTATAGTTATGAAGTGACGTGCGTCTGTTCAATATAGCACGAGCTGCAGTTAAAGGCTGCGCAGAGCATGAGTCACCTGACATTAAGCGAGTGACACGAACAGCCGAAAACATTTGGATATGTTAGTAGAAAAGGCCTTTTGTACAATGCACTTATATCGTTAATATGGATGCAATGATTAGCCGATTTCACTATTAACCCCGCTTTTATTCATTAAAGGCTTCTCAATGCTGCATTTCTGTTGCACGGAAAAAAAGCTGCTGCAACTAAATAAAGTTATGCCAATACATACGCACATTGGATTAACTATAGCAGCAGGCCGTTGACATATTGCGTCTTTTCGGCGTGCATGTTCATTATTTCCAATGGAGACGCGTGCATAATGGGGGCAGTGCGCAAACGGCTCGCAAGCGGAGTGACACACTCACGCCCTTCAGGTGCACACAGAAATGATCTCACGCTATAGTGGCTTTTAGTGCAATGTAAACAAAAGATATGTTAGACGAATTATTACAAATTATTCAAATTATTAGTATGTATGAACGCAGATAATAACAACAGTTCATTTAAATTCTTAGCTACTATACAGCTTAAATTAACATTAGACCAATACTATTTTTATTTATTCTTATTTGTATGTATTTATTCATTGTTCTGTTATTTATTTTCATTGTAAAATCATCACTCATGTTTCAATCAAAAACATTTTTTGGACTATTGTTTGTGTTTTATTAATATTTTGTGCTGTATTTGGTTACGAGCAGCAATAAACAACACTTTAAAATAGAAGCAGTTTTCTTGTGATTTTCTAAACTAGTCGTGTTTTAAATTTAATAAATGCATAATAATGGTGATAACCCTGAAAGCATGATTATTCTTCAGACTATAATCGTACAACCAAAATCTATAATCGTTGCATCCCTAATTGTTATGCAGTTTAAAACAACACATGAATGTGTCTGAATGTAGAAGACGCCTACTTAAGCAATACACTGATTTTGTGCCTGGAAATACAACATTTGGATATGCTTGTAAAAAAAGCCACATTATATAAGCAGTGATGTTATGTAGTTTCAAAATACAACATATTAAAGTTTTATTGTAGAAAAAGTTTTATTGTACGAAGAAAAAGAGGTTTTTATGTTCTTCTGCGTTGAGTTTCTTCGGAAGTGTTATTGCAGAGCAACACAAACAGCACGCAGAAGTATAAATGCACGACTACGAGTAAGGCATGTGCCGTGGATCACGGTGATCACTCAACGCAGAAGTATAAATCAGCCTTAAGCCAAAGGAAAGTGAAGTCTGAAATGTCAGTCTGTTCGAGTTCTTCTGATTGGTCCACTGTTTTGAAACTGACGTTTATGAGTAGTGCTGCATGTAAAAACAGAGCTGCTTGCCTACCCATACACACGACAAACAGTTCAAATTTGGTCACACTATCCCTTTAAAAGCCCTCCAGCACAGTCAACATGTGTCAGCCACACAAACATGCTTTTACAGCAGAAGCAAAATATTTCTCATAGAAACAGACAGAGAGACGGTGTTTACCTTCACACTGGCCTTCTGTAAACTTATCCTGGACTGGAACAGGCCCAGCTTTGACCTGAGAAACACAGAGCAGGTATTATAAATCAGATGGAGAAAAAAAAACAGGTAGGAGAAATGAAAGCCCACATCAAAACCTTCCCAGATTGGTGCCGAGGAGGAAACAGACATAATAAATCAAACTAGAGTGGATCATTCCGGCAACCTGTGAAAGGAAGGAAGAGGCTTTGTAAAGCTGGTAGAAATCTGGCTTTGGCATCGTTCAGATGACTTCTTATCTTAAAGGAACAGAAACAAAAATCAATCATTTATTCTCTCATGCCACTCAGACAACTCAAAATGAGATATTTTGAACAATGTCCACACTGTTTGCCACTATATAAAGAGAAAACACCTGAAACCCACAACAAAAAAAAACATAAGGGCACATCAAAATGCACATGCACTGAAAATACACCAGTGTTATTAAAGGTGCTGTATGTATGCAAGTTTGACTCTTCTAAAGCATAAAATACCATGATACCAAGTGAACATACCTGTTAATTTGAAAAACAATGCTAAGGTCAGTTATTCTGCTTAAAAACGTGTGTTAAGTGTCAGAATTTCTGTCTTTGCTTTGTACTCCATAACCAGCCCACTGCCAGTTTACCCAATTATATTTGAGGCTTGGTGGAAAACAACGTATTTCATTACACTTCAGTTACATGTAGGCTCAATAGTCAGGAATGCTCACTCTTGTTAGTGTCGTCAATCTGGGAACCTGCATTTGCGTGGAGTCGTCAGAGTCGTCGTCAGCTAAATAAAAAAAGTGTTTTGATTTTGAACTGCAATACCTAACTTAACCACTGGGCGTCGATCTAACAAACTGCACTTTTAACTAAATCTTTAAAACTATATATTATATATATATATATATATATATATATATATATATATATATATATATATATATATATATAATATATATATATGAAGAGTTTGGTTGCAAAACGCGATAAACGCCATTTTTTGACATTTGGATTTTATTATTGGAAATTACTGTTCAGATGTACCTTAATCTATGTGTGAATTGCTGCCATTAAAACATTTAAGAATGTACATTTTACACCTACAAGATGTATTTTTTCACAAAACGCGATATCCGCCAGACCAGTTTCTTTACAAAGTGCGATATAACGGTTATAGAACGCAGATGCTGCAGAGCTCAGCATCCCCTGGGAAGAGAGTCACCGCCGGTGAAGTGCTCGAGTTTGATCAGTAATGCGAGTACTAATGTTGGTCTGTGTCATGCCGACAAACTGTCAGATGAAATGTAGCCTTCAACTTCACAAAAACGCTACAAAAGTGGACCAGGATAAAATGCGTCTGTCAACAATAAGCAAATGCAGCAGGGAACGAGTCTCCGCTGATGTCAAGAAGGCCAGGGGGTTACAGTGAAATACTGCCTTTTTTCCTGCGCTCCTCCCCATCACAAGATACCTGTCTGCAAGGCTACATTTCTAAGTGTCCTTTGTAAGTTTTTTTTTAAATAATTTCTTACATGTAGCTGAGTAGCCTATCTGAAGATTTATTTATGGGGTTGCACCTATTATTTATAGCCTAAAACCTCACGTTAATTCTTGTTGTTGATTTATTATCATAGAGGGCACAGGTTGTTATGGCGAAAAATAAACGGTTTTGCTTTTTCACAACAACCAATAAACTCTATAAGCTATTATATATAATATATATATATATTAACAGCGAGCAAAGAAAGCATGAATACTGAATGAGAGGATGACTCGCGCCAAAAGCTGATGTGATGCGCGACTGTTTAACACGCGTGCGCGCTCCCGTTTCCTTGCGTGAAGCTGTGCCTGGAAACGCAACTGGTGTGATCGGTTCTCTTTCAAATATTTTTTTCTTAATGGTATTACAGTAGTAGAATATAGCCTAAGGTGGATATATAGCCTTTTGCAAAAAAAAAAAAAAAAAGTTATATTATGTTGTGTTGTGTTGTGTATGTTCTGGCCAAAACTAACTTAGAATCTTATTATTATTAATCAATCTTTGTATATATTATTCAATATATTTATAAGGTATTGTTTTTTTTAACCAATTTAAGATGTTTGACAATGTTAAGATAAATATGTTGCATTTCGGCATGGGTTTTCACTTATTTATGAACTATTTATGACATAAAATTAAATAAAAAATATCTGGATTTGAAGAACATGTGTTCCTGGCCTTCACTGAGCTCAAGTAATAGTTTAATGTACAAAAATTGTGAAGAACTTTACTATTGAGTCTTAAATAATAACGTCAAATAACCAACATTTCTCAAAATGGATTTATCTCATTTTGCAACAAAACTCTTCATATATATAGATTTTTTTTTGCTATTTCAATTAAATTTAAATTCTTAGAAACAAATTGCAAATACGCTATAAGTGCTAAATTTTCAATTGAAAAACTATAATATAAACGATGTAATATAAACCTTAATTAAATTATATTGAAGCAAAAATATAATAATATTGCGAAAAATACAAAAATACAGATTGAATATTACACTTTCGGAATTCAGAAAAGCTTGAAAATGTGAAATAAAAAGATGTTTTCAGCAAATAATTAACAAATAACAACTAGTTTGCTTTCAGGAGACCACAAATACGATGTACTACTCATATGTAGTTTTTTGGTCATTGTTTTAATAAATACATTTTTAAAATAAATTATGTAAAACTACAGTCCCACTGCAAAAAAGTCATGTTTTAATAATAATGAAAACAAGTTTAATTAACAAAAATTATCTAAACATCAATTTTTAACTACTGAATTCAGAGCCACTCTGGTCTGAGTCCCACTTTGTCGTGTCTCAATCAGGCAGTAAAAATCATTGATTTCTTTAAGAAACCAGATCTTAAATGTGGCGAGTTTAAAATGGCATGACAGATCACAGGAAGTCCCTGTGCATATACCCCATTCACCAAAGATTACAGTTGAAGTCAGAGTTATTGGCCCTCCTGTGATTTATTTTCTTTTTTAAATATTTCCCAAATAATGTTTAATGTTTATTTATTTCAGCTAGAATAAAAGCAGTTTTTAATTTTGTTTTAAAGCATTTTAAGGTCAATATTATTAGCCCACTTCAGCAATATTTTTTTCGATTGTCTACAGCAGCGGTTCCCAACAGGGGGGGGTCCAGGCCCACAAGGGGGCCTCAGCGAGCTCTGTGGGGGGTCGCGACAAATTTTAAAAATCTCTTAGCAGTGGACAATTAGGAGAATGATCATGTTGCCTTAGGTAATTTTACCGGGCCGCACAAGAAATCCTGAATTATTTCCGTTTTATTTATTATCTGAGTCTGAACGATCTTTTATTTTGAAAAGTCTTTTATTTGAAAAATGACCGTATTCTCTCGCTTACATCTCGGTCACTTGAGTGCCCAAGTTTAACCCACAAGAAGCAAAATGAGTAAGAAACAGACGTCTTAGGAAAGTTTCTTTGCTAAGTGGAAAAGCCCCAGTGAACGACCCACGAACTGCCAAGGAAGAGATCCGCAACCCATTTGTCAACAAATCAGGTGAATCCAGCATGGCTCTGCAAATCAACTGATGGAGATCGCAAATGATGGCGGCATTTTAGGGGCT
>LR812536.1:6326860-6446168 GCA_903798195.1 Danio kyathit | reverse complement strand
GAGACCAGACCAACTTACTACAGGCGATATTTTGTCAAAACCACCCTTACTGTACATACAGTAGTCAAATAGACAAATAAAAACACTACTGTACCTCACCAAAGATTTTTATTCATATTTTGAAGGTTGTAGTAACTTTACAGAGACCAGACCAACTTACTACAGGCGATATTTTGTCAAAACCACCCTTACTGTACATACAGTAGTCAAATAGACAAATAAAAACACTACTGTACCTCACCAAAGATTTTTATTCATATTTGAAGGTTGTAGTAACTTACAGAGACCCAGACCAAACTTACTACAGGCGATATTTTGTCAAAACCACCCTTACTGTACATACAGTAGTCAAATACACAGATAAAAACACTACTGTACCTCACCAAAGATTATTATTCATATTTTGAAGGTTGTAGTAACTTCACAGAGACCAGACCAACTTACTACAGGCGATATTTTGTCAAAACCATCCTTACTGTACATACAGTAGTCAAATACACAGATAAAAACACTACTGTACCTCACCAAAGATTTTTATTCATATTTTGAAGGTTGTAGTAACTTCATGGAGACCAGACCAACTTACTACAGGTGATATTTTGTCAAAACCACCCTTACTGTACATACAGTAGTCAACTAAATAAATTAAAACACTACTGTACCTCACCAAAGATTATTATTCATATTTTGAAGGTTGTAGTAACTTTACAGAGACCAGACCAACTTACTACAGGCGATATTTTGTCAAAACCACCCTTACTGTACATACAGTAGTCAAATAGACAAATAAAAACACTACTGTACCTCACCAAAGATTTTTATTCATATTTTGAAGGTTGTAGTAACTTCACAGAGACCAGACCAACTTACTACAGGCGATATTTTGTAAAAGCCAACCTTACTGTTTATACAGTAGTCAAATAGAAAAATAAAAACACTACTGTACCTCACTAAAGATTTTTATTCATATTTTGAAGGTTGTAGTAACTTCACAGAGACCAGACCAACTTACTACAGGCGATATTTTGTCAAAACCATCCTTACTGTACATACAGTAGTCAAGTACACAGATAAAAACACTACTGTACCTCACCAAAGATTTTTATTCATAATTTGAAGGTTGTAGTAACTTCACAGAGACCAGACCAACTTACTACAGGTGATATTTTGTCAAAGCCAACCTTACTGTTTATACAGTAGTCAAATAGAAAAATAAAAACACTACTGTACCTCAGCAAAGATTATTATTCATATTTTGAAGGTTGTAGTAACTTTACAGAGACCAGACCAACTTACTACAGGCGATATTTTGTCAAAACCACCCTTACTGTACATACAGTAGTCAAATAGACAAATAAAAACACTACTGTACCTCACCAAAGATTTTTATTCATAATTTGAAGGTTGTAGTAACTTCATGGAGACCAGACCAACTTACTACAGGCGATATTTTGTCAAAACCATCCTTACTGTACATACAGTAGTCAAATACACAGATAAAACACTACTGTACCTCACCAAAGATTTTTATTCATATTTTGAAGGTTGTAGTAACTTCATGGAGACCAGACCAACTAACTACAGGCGTTATTTTGTCAAAACCACCCTTACTGTACATACAGTAGTCAACTAAATAAATTAAAACACTACTGTACCTCACCAAAGATTATTATTCATAATTTGAAGGTTGTAGTAACTTCATGGAGACCAGACCAACTTACTACAGGCGATATTTTGTCAAAACCACCCTTACTGTACATACAGTAGTCAAATACACAGATAAAAACACTACTGTACCTCACCAAAGATTTTTATTCATAATTTGAAGGTTTTAGTAACTTCATGGAGACCAGACCAACTTACTACAGGCGATATTTTGCCAAAACCACCCTTACTGTACATACAGTAGTCAAATACACAGATAAAAACACTACTGTACCTCACCAAAGATTTTTATTCATAATTTGAAGGTTGTAGTAACTTCATGGAGACCAGACCAACTTACTACAGGCGATATTTTGTCAAAACCACCCTTACTGTACATACAGTAGTCAAATACACAGATAAAAACACTACTGTACCTCACCAAAGATTTTTATTCATAATTTGAAGGTTGTAGTAACTTCATGGAGACCAGACCAACTTACTACAGGCGATATTTTGCCAAAACCACCCTTACTGTACATACAGTAGTCAAATACACAGATAAAAACACTACTGTACCTCACCAAAGATTTTTATTCATAATTTGAAGGTTGTAGTAACTTCATGGAGACCAGACCAACTTACTACAGGCGATATTTTGTCAAAACCACCCTTACTGTACATACAGTAGTCAAATACACAGATAAAAACACTACTGTACCTCACCAAAGATTTTTATTCATATTTTGAAGGTTGTAGTAACTTCATGGAGACCAGACCAACTTACTACAGGCGATATTTTGCCAAAACCACCCTTACTGTACATACAGTAGTCAAATACACAGATAAAAACACTACTGTATTTCACCAAAGATTTTTATTCATATTTTGAAGGTTGTAGTAACTTCACAGAAACCAGACCAACTTACTACAGGCGATATTTTGTCAAAACCATCCTTACTGTACATACAGTAGTCAAATAGACAAATAAAAACACTACTGTACCTCACCAAAGATTATTATTCATAATTTGAAGGTTGTAGTAACTTCATGGAGACCAGACCAATTTACTACAGGCGATATTTTGTCAAAACCATCCTTACTGTACATACAGTAGTCAAATAGACAAATAAAAACACTACTGTACCTCACCAAAGATTTTTATTCATAATTTGAAGGTTGTAGTAACTTCATGGAGACCAGACCAACTTACTACAGGCGATATTTTATCAAAACCATCCTTACTGTACATACAGTAGTCAAATACACAGATAAAAACACTACTGTATTTCACCAAAGATTTTTATTCATATTTTGAAGGTTGTAGTAACTTAACAGAGACCAGACCAACTTACTACAGGCGATATTTTGTCAAAACCACCCTTACTGTACATACAGTAGTCAACTAAATAAATTAAAACACTACTGTACCTCACCAAAGATTATTATTCATAATTTGAAGGTTGTAGTAACTTCATGGAGACCAGACCAACTTACTACAGGCGATATTTTGTCAAAACCATCCTTACTGTACATACAGTAGTCAAATACACAGATAAAAACACTACTGTACCTCACCAAAGATTTTATTCATATTTTGAAGGTTGTAGTAACTTCACAGAGACCAGACCAACTTACTACAGGCGATATTTTGTCAAAACCATCCTTACTGTACATACAGTAGTCAAATAGACAAATAAAAACACTACTGTACCTCACCAAAGATTTTTATTCATAATTTGAAAGGTTGTAGTAACTTCATGGAGACCAGACCAACTTACTACAGGCGATATTTTGTCAAAACCACCCTTACTGTACATACAGTAGTCAAATAGACAAATAAAACACTACTGTACCTCACCAAAGATTTTTATTCATAATTTGAAGGTTGTAGTAACTTCATGGAGACCAGACCAACTTACTACAGGCGATATTTTGCCAAAACCACCCTTACTGTACATACAGTAGTCAACTAAATAAATTAAAACACTACTGTACCTCACCAAAGATTTTTATTCATATTTTGAAGGTTGTAGGAACTTCACAGAGACCAGACCAACTTACTACAGGCGATATTATGTCAAAACCACCCTTACTGTACATACAGTAGTCAACTAAATAAATTAAAACACTACTGTACCTCACCAAAGATTTTTATTCATAATTTGAAGGTTGTAGTAACTTCATGGAGACCAGACCAACTTACTACAGGCGATATTTTGTCAAAACCATCCTTACTGTACATACAGTAGTCAAATACACAGATAAAAACACTACTGTACCTCACCAAAGATTTTTATTCATATTTTGAAGGTTGTAGTAACTTCACAGAGACCAGACCAACTTACTACAGGCGATATTTTGTCAAAACCATCCTTACTGTACATACAGTAGTCAAATAGACAAATAAAAACACTACTGTACCTCACCAAAGATTTTTATTCATAATTTGAAGGTTGTAGTAACTTCATGGAGACCAGACCAACTTACTACAGGCGATATTTTGTCAAAACCATCCTTACTGTACATACAGTAGTCAAATAGACAAATAAAAACACTACTGTACCTCACCAAAGATTTTTATTCATAATTTGAAGGTTGTAGTAACTTCATGGAGACCAGACCAACTTACTACAGGCGATATTTTGCCAAAACCACCCTTACTGTACATACAGTAGTAAAATAGACAAATAAAAACACTACTGTACCTCACCAAAGTTTATTATTCATATTTTGAAGGTTGTAGTAACTTTACAGAGACCAGACCAACTTACTACAGGCGATATTTTGTCAAAACCACCCTTACTGTACATACAGTAGTCAAATACACAGATAAAAACACTACTGTACCTCACCAAAGATTATTATTCATAATTTGAAGGTTGTAGTAACTTCACAGAGACCAGACCAACTTACTACAGGCGATATTTTGTCAAAACCATCCTAACTGTACATACAGTAGTCAAATACACAGATAAAAACACTACTGTACCTCACCAAAGATTTTTATTCATAATTTGAAGGTTGTAGTAACTTCATGGAGACCAGACCAACTTACTACAGGCGATATTTGTCAAAACCATCCTTACTGTACATACAGTAGTCAAATAGACAATAAAAACACTACTGTACCTCACCAAAGATTTTTATTCATAATTTGAAAGTTGTAGTAACTTCATGGAGACCAGACCAACTTACTACAGGCGATATTTTGTCAAAACCATCCTTACTGTACATACAGTAGTCAAATAGACAAATAAAAACACTACTGTACCTCACCAAAGATTTTTATTCATAATTTGAAGGTTGTAGTAACTTCATGGAGACCAGACCAACTTACTACAGGCGATATTTTGTCAAAACCACCCTTACTGTACATACAGTAGTCAACTAAATAAATTAAAACACTACTGTACCTCACCAAAGATTTTTATTCATAATTTGAAGGTTGTAGTAACTTCATGGAGACCAGACCAACTTACTACAGGCGATATTTTGTCAAAACCATCCTTACTGTACATACAGTAGTCAAATACACAGATAAAAACACTACTGTACCTCACCAAAGATTTTTATTCATATTTTGAAGGTTGTAGTAACTTCACAGAGACCAGACCAACTTACTACAGGCGATATTTTGTCAAAACCACCCTTACTGTACATACAGTGGTCAAATACACAGATAAAAACACTACTGTACCTCACCAAAGATTTTTATTCATATTTTGAAGGTTGTAGTAACTTTACAGAGACCAGACCAACTTACTACAGGCGATATTTTGTCAAAACCACCCTTACTGTACATACAGTAGTCAAATACACAGATAAAAACACTTCTGTATTTCACCAAACATTATTATTCATATTTTGAAGGTTGTAGTAACTTCATGGAGACCAGACCAACTTACTACAGGCGATATTTTGTCAAAACCACCCTTACTGTACATACAGTAGTCAAATACACAGATAAAAACACTACTGTACCTCACCAAAGATTTTTATTCATATTTTGAAGGTTGTAGTAACTTCACAGAGACCAGACAAACTTACTACAGGCGATATTTTGTCAAAACCATCCTTACTGTACATACAGTAGTCAAGTAAATAAATAAAAACACTACTGTACCTCACTAAAGATTTTTATTCATATTTTGAAGGTTGTAGTAACTTCACAGAGACCAGACCAACTTACTACAGGCGATATTTTGCCAAAACCACCCTTACTGTACATACAGTAATCAAATACACAGATAAAAACACTACTGTACCTCACCAAAGATTTTTATTCATAATTTGAAGGTTGTAGTAACTTCATGGAGACCAGACCAACTTACTACAGGCGATATTTTGTCAAAACCATCCTTACTGTACATACAGTAGTCAAATACACAGATAAAAACACTACTGTACCTCACCAAAGATTTTTATTCATATTTTGAAGGTTGTAGTAACTTCTTGGAGACCAGACCAACTTACTACAGGCGATATTTTGTCAAAACCATCCTTACTGTATATACAGTAGTCAAATAGAAAATAAAAACACTACTGTACCTCACCAAAGATTTTTATTCATATTTTGAAGGTTGTAGTAACTTCATGGAGACCAGACCAACTTACTACAGGCGATATTTTGTCAAAACCACCCTTACTGTACATACAGTAGTCAAATAGACAAATAAAACACTACTGTATTTCACCAAAGATTTTTATTCATATTTTGAAGGTTGTAGTAACTTCACAGAGACCAGACCAACTTACTACAGGCGATATTTTGTCAAAACCATCCTTACTGTACATACAGTAGTCAACTAAATAAATTAAAACACTACTGTACCTCACCAAAGATTATTGTTCATATTTTGAAGGTTGTAGTAACTTTACAGAGACCAGACCAACTTACTACAGGCGATATTTTGTCAAAACCACCCTTACTGTACATACAGTAGTCAACTAAATAAATTAAAACACTACTGTACCTCACCAAAGATTTTTATTCATAATTTGAAGGTTGTAGTAACTTCATGGAGACCAGACCAACTTACTACAGGCGATATTTTGTCAAAACCATCCTTACTGTACATACAGTAGTCAAATACTCAGATAAAAACACTACTGTACCTCACCAAAGATTTTTATTCATATTTTGAAGGTTGTAGTAACTTCACAGAGACCAGACCAACTTACTACAGGCGATATTTTGTCAAAACCACCCTTACTGTACATACAGTAGTCAAATAGACAAATAAAAACACTATTGTACCTCACCAAAGATTTTTATTCATAATTTGAAAGTTGTAGTAACTTCATGGAGACCAGACCAACTTACTACAGGCGATATTTTGTCAAAACCACCCTTACTGTACATACAGTAGTCAAATAGACAAATAAAAACACTACTGTACCTCACCAAAGATTTTTATTCATAATTTGAAGGTTGTAGTAACTTCATGCAGACCAGACCAACTTACTACAGGCGATATTTTGCCAAAACCACCCTTACTGTACATACAGTAGTAAAATAGACAAATAAAAACACTACTGTACCTCACCAAAGATTTTTATTCATATTTTGAAGGTTGTAGTAACTTCACAGAGACCAGACCAACTTACTACAGGCGATATTTTGTCAAAACCATCCTTACTGTACATACAGTAGTCAAATACACAGATAAAAACACTACTGTACCTCACCAAAGATTTTTATTCATATTTTGAAGGTTGTAGTAACTTTACAGAGACCAGACCAACTTACTACAGACGATATTTTGTCAAAACCACCCTAACTGTACGTACAGTAGTCAAATAGACAAATAAAAACACTACTCTACCTCACCAAAGATGTTTATTCATAATTTGAAGGTTGTAGTAACTTCATGGAGACCAGACCAACTTACTACAGGCGATATTTTGTCAAAACCACCCTTACTGTACATACAGTAGTCAACTAAATAAATTAAAACACTACTGTACCTCACCAAAGATTTTTATTCATATTTTGAAGGTTGTAGTAACTTCACAGAGACCAGACCAACTTACTACAGGCGATATTTTGTCAAAACCACCCTTACTGTACATACAGTAGTAAAATAGACAAATAAAACACTACTGTACCTCACCAAAGATTTTTATTCATATTTTGAAGGTTGTAGTAACTTCACAGAGACCAGACCAACTTACTACAGGCGATATTTTGTCAAAACCACCCTTACTGTACATACAGTAGTCAAATACACAGATAAAAACACTACTGTATTTCACCAAAGATTATTATTCATATTTTGAAGGTTGTAGTAACTTCATGGAGACCAGACCAACTTACTACAGGCGATATTTTGTCAAAACCACCCTTACTGTACATACAGTAGTCAAATACACAGATAAAAACACTACTGTACCTCACCAAAGATTTTTATTCATATTTTGAAGGTTGTAGGAACTTCACAGAGACCAGACAAACTTACTACAGGCGATATTTTGTCAAAACCACCCTTACTGTACATACAGTAGTCAACTAAATAAATTAAAACACTACTGTACCTCACCAAAGATTATTATTCATAATTTGAAGGTTGTAGTAACTTCATGGAGACCAGACCAACTAACTACAGGCAATATTTTGTCAAAACCATCCTTACTGTACATACAGTAGTCAAGTAAATAAATAAAAACACTACTGTACCTCACTAAAGATTTTTATTCATATTTTGAAGGTTGTAGTAACTTCATGGAGACCAGACCAACTAACTACAGGCGATATTTTGTCAAAACCACCCTTACTGTACATACAGTAGTCAAATAGACAAATAAAAACACTACTGTACCTCACCAAAGATTTTATTCATATTTTGAAGGTTGTAGTAACTTCACAGAGACCAGACCAACTTACTACAGGCGATATTTTGCCAAAACCACCCTTACTGTACATACAGTAGTCAAATACACAGATAAAAACACTACTGTACCTCACCAAAGATTTTTATTCATAATTTGAAGGTTGTAGTAACTTCATGGAGACCAGACCAACTTACTACAGGCGATATTTTGCCAAAACCACCCTTACTGTACACACAGTAGTCAAATACACAGATAAAAACACTACTGTATTTCACCAAAGATTTTTATTCATATTTTGAAGGTTGTAGTAACTTCACAGAAACCAGACCAACTTACTACAGGCGATAATTTGTCAAAACCATCCTTACTGTACATACAGTAGTCAAATAGACAAATAAAAACACTACTGTACCTCACCAAAGATTATTATTCATAATTTGAAGGTTGTAGTAACTTTACAGAGACCAGACCAACTTACTACAGGCGATATTTTGTCAAAACCATCCTTACTGTACATACAGTAGTCAAATACACAGATAAAAACACTACTGTACCTCACCAAAGATTTTTATTCATATTTTGAAGGATATAGTAACTTTACAGAGACCAGACCAACTTACTACAGGCGATATTTTGTCAAAACCACCCTTACTGTACATACAGTGGTCAAATAGACAAATAAAAACACTACTCTACCTCACCAAAGATTATTATTCATATTTTGAAGGTTGTAGTAACTTCACAGAGACCAGACCAACTTACTACAGGCGATATTTTGTCAAAACCACCCTTACTGTACATACAGTAGTAAAATAGACAAATAAAAACACTACTGTACCTCACCAAAGATTTTTATTCATAATTTGAAGGTTGTAGTAACTTCATGGAGACCAGACCAACTTACTACAGGCGATATTTTGTCAAAACCATCCTTACTGTACATACAGTAGTCAAATACACAGATAAAAACACTACTGTACCTCACCAAAGATTTTTATTCATATTTTGAAGGTTGTAGTAACTTCTTGGAGACCAGACCAACTTACTACAGGCGATATTTTGTCAAAGCCAACCTTACTGTATATACAGTAGTCAAATAGAAAAATAAAAACACTACTGTACCTCACCAAAGATTTTTATTCATATTTTGAAGGTTGTAGTAACTTCACAGAGACCAGACCAACTTACTACAGGCGATATTTTGTCAAAACCATCCTTACTGTACATACAGTAGTCAAATAGACAAATAAAAACACTACTGTACCTCACCAAAGATTTTTATTCATAATTTGAAGGTTGTAGTAACTTCACAGAGACCAGACCAACTTACTACAGGTGATATTTTGTCAAAACCATCCTTACTGTACATACAGTAGTCAAGTACACAGATAAAAACACTACTGTACCTCACCAAAAATTTTTATTCATAATTTGAATGTTGTAGTAACTTCACAGAGACCAGACCAACTTACTACAGGCGATATTTTGTCAAAACCACCCTTACTGTACATACAGTAGTCAACTAAATAAATTAAAACACTACTGTACCTCACAAAAGATTATTATTCATATTTTGAAGGTTGTAGTAACTTCACAGAGACCAGACCAACTTACTACAGGCGATTTTTGTCAAAACCACCCTTACTGTACATACAGTACATATCACATTCATGTACATAAGATGGTGATATTGGATATTTTGTATATGCTAAATATGAGTCATTTCTCAATAATGATATTATTACTACTACTACTACTACTAATAATAATAATAATAATAATAATAATAATATTTATTATTATTATTAATTATATATGTAATGTAGGCTAATCCTATATCTTTCTAAAACATATAGAAGATTATATAGTATTTAGCTAAACCGATTAATTAAATATTACATTATTTCTAATAATATAAAAACACTTCCGTTGTGCATCATCCAATCACTTGGCGTCGTGCCTTCGCGCCTTCTCATTTGAAAAAAGAAGAAGAAACGGTTGCCACTCTCCTAACGGACTCACTCACGGAGTTACGACGGACTGACTGCTTGACTGAAGCAGGAGAAACGCTCAAGTAAACTTTCAAGGTAAGTTGTGCATTTCGTTTTGTTTTCAGTTAGTCAAATTATGCTGTTAAATTATGTTAACTTTCAAGTTTTCTATATCGGGATAATGTCTTTCATTAGTTTAATCTAGTCACGCGCCCTCTGAACAATGGTGAAAGGCCTGATGAAGGAAGATTATAAGCTATTTTAAATTGGTCAAATTTAGCAGTCTAATGTTATTCTCAAATATCTGATGTTATAGACTTAATTTTTTTAATCCATGTCCTTATCCCTGTTCGGTCGTTGTTTCTTGAGGGGACGTACGTTAAAGAAACAGTCCACTTTTATAATTTCTAATAAGCTTTTTACAACTCTCCTAGAGTTAAACGTTATTAAACGTAGTTGTAACGTTAACGTTTCCATTTCTTCAGTCTATTCCATGTCTATTCCGTTAGCGTAACTTTGCATAAATCCGGTAATGGACCTGCGGCGCGTCACTGGAAGAGAGGCACTCGTTCTGGCCGCGCCCCCGGTTCCGGTCACGAGCAGCTCTCCTCCGGAGAGAGGCTTCCCGGCTACCCCGGGCCTATCGGAGATCCGATGACGCTGCGGTATCGTTGCCTTTTAGGCGGGATTCTGACTTCGAGGTGTTGTTCAGTCATAATCCCGCAGATGGTGGCTTCGCGCCAGTGGCTTCTCAGCCAAGCGCACGAACCAAATGTCTGAACCCGCGGTTCCTCTCGTATTGAGCGGGATTAGTAGCGCAACAACGGCCCACATCAGTAGGGTAAAACTAACCTGTCTCACGACGGTCTAATATGTGGCGATATGTTTTTGACTGACTGATATGGCTCATTCTGGTATAATAATGAGGTCACCAGGCTAAATAATTTTCAGTAAAAAATTTGGGTTGAATCTTCAATTTCTTTAAAGATTTAAGCTTCATTCTCTTGTAAAGATATGTCTTTGTTTTATAAAAACAAGAGTTTGAACCAAAATAATATTATTTATATAATATTAATTTAATAATTATTTATAGGAAGGTAATACCATATAAGATCTACAAATAAGGTCGGTAACTATAACAACACACCATGAACTATTTATTAAGCATTAGTATCTAGTGAATTCATTATCTGTAAAGCATTAACTCTACATTAATAAACGTTAGTAAGCAGTTTATAACTGCAGCTACAAATGCTGTATTCTTCACTTAAAACCACATTTATAATGTGCTTAATAATTGTACTTTCATACTTTGCTAATGATTTTTTTATTACTAAATTAAGTTTTGCATTATTTACAAACCAGTTATTTAAGCATAGTTGGTTGTTTTTTAAGATAATTCAGAATGCGAAAGTAAATGATTAATAAACTATTCAAATTAACATTTATAATTCTTATTATTCAGGCATATATTAGTAGTTAATTTGTATGTTTATAAATGCTTTATTAACTCAACTTCATCCAGTTTTGTGACCTAATCTAAAGTGAGGACTATTTTTGCTTTATAAATCCCTTATAAATGACTACTAAAGTACTCAGTTCTAAACAGGAAATAAGAATATAAACAACATTATTCATTCCTATTCTTTTGAAGATACACAAATAAAACTATCAAATAAAAAATAAATATTTGCAACCTTATGCAAAATAAAATTACTGTGCAGTTTAAACATTGCATCCTATTATATTGTTAAATTATTATATTGTTGTTTTATCCAATTTTATATTATATTTTGACACTCGTTATTCAGCAATGTTTAAAATTTACAGTAATTTGACTTTTTAGATAAGATTTGGTCTTTAGATTAGGTCACAAAACTGCATGAAGTTAAGTTAACAAAGCATTTATTAACATGTATAGTAGCCATTACTATAATGCCTGAATAATAAGATATATAAATGTTAATTTCAATAGTTTATTAATCATTTACTAACTCATTCTGATTGATCTTAAAAGTCACCAACTACTCTTAAATACAAATGGTTTGTAAATAATGCAATACTTAATTTAGTAATGAAAAATCATCCAGTCACAAGTTATGAAAGTACAATTATTAAGCACATTATAAACGTGGTTATTATTAGTCAGGAATACAGCATCTGTAGCTGCAGTTATAAACTGCTTACTAACGTTTATTAATGTAGAGTTAATGCTTAAATAATGAATTCAGTCGATACTAATGCTTAATGAATGATGCATAGTGTGTAGTTAATATAAAGTGTTACCATAAGGTGTAATAATAACCAACCTAGCATTACATTATTTAAAATTGTGCATTACATTGACGTCTTTTATTATTATTTTTACTATTAGTGTAATTATTTACAAATAATTTCTTTGTATAAAGTTTTTAAATTCTTTAGCACTGCAGTTCAGGATACTCGCATTGCTAGCATTAAGAGACACAGGCCTCAAATAATTAATATAAAAACGAATCAATTGAAACAATAACACATTTTTCACAATTGTTTTGAAGAGTGAAGTGTTTTTTTTTCATTCCTCTGATCATTTGTTGTTCTTTTGTCTTTCTTTTTAAAAAATATATTTCAGTGGAAAACAGCGAACTGCCTTGACAGCCCAGCAGGATCTTGAAAGGAGGTCAGTGCATTCAGATATGCAAGTTGCATAAAAGATTGGTGTTGAAAATATTGATTGATTTAGTGATTTTCTTAAGTGTTATTAAATATATATGTAAAGTATCTATCATTAAAACTAGTGTTGAGTTTGATTATTTTAACTTGAATATTAAACATTTGAAATTTAAGGTAATTTTATTTTTAAGGCAGATTTTTTTAGGCATAAATCCCTAGACTCCAGATATCTATTTACTTTAAATATGAGATTAAAAAAAAGTCTTAATCAAATTCAGTATTATAAAATTCAAAATGCAGATAGCAGTTCAGAGGTCAGGAGAGTATTTTAGCAAATACATTATGCAAATCTGCCTTAGAAAATCAATTGTCTTAAATGTTTAGTTTTGTTAAGTAACACTTGTCAATAATCCAATTTAACACAATTCTCAGTTGAATAGTTTTGTAATTTGAAACAATGAAATTGGCATTAGATTGACAAAACAAGGAATAAAAAATATATTTTAAATGCTTACCTTTGACTTTGCACCTGTCTGTCAGGCATACCTGCCAACATTTGGTTCCGGGAAATTCTGGGAGACAGAACAATACGGGAGACAGGTCTGAAATACGGGAGACTCCCGGGGAAAACGAGAGTGTTGGCAGGTATGCTGTCAGGTGAGCATACACAAATGCTTTATAGTTTGAGTTTGGAAGTAGCTGTCACTCTGTGAAAACCAGTGTAGGTTCTTTAAAGTGTCCTTAACATACAACCTGTATGTATTTAAAATAAATTGATGGTAACATCTTCAATTTTTGATCATATATAAAATTATCACCTTTGTAGTTGCCTAAACAAGTGGTTTCCAACTTTATTGTATGTGACCTTTTTTCCCCAAATGATTTTTATAGCCTACTTAACACTTAATCATATTATCACTCCAGTAAGCTTGTGGCAAGGATGACACTTATTATATATATGTTTATTACTGTAACCACATACCTTTTAGCAGAATTAATGGCCTATATTATTTTAAATAAAGTAACAAAAAGGAGGCCATTTGTTATTAAAGAGCCCCTATTATACATTAAATGGGGTCATATTTTGGTTGTAAGGGTCTCCAACAACAGTCTAATCTGCATGCAAGGTCAAAAAACACTTTCATGGCCTTATAATCTGCATTTATTTTTACCTAATTTTCCCAGCGACTCCCATATGAATCGTTCAGTGATTCATTTGTTCCCAAACCCCTCCTTAGCGCGAAGCTAATCTGCGCTGATTGGACCGATGACAGTCTGTTGCAATTGGTCGACAGGGTTCAGCACGAGACAGAGTGAAATGCCCAGCACAGCTTATCAACAATATAGAAGTAGTCATATTAGTGTAAAGGCCGTCACACACCGGATGCGCCGCGATGCGGCGCGCACATAACAGTTGAAAGTATCGCACACCAGACGAGCACATTTGCAGGCTATTTAAAACGAAACTAATCAGATGGCGCTCTGTGGCGCGGCAGAATTCTGAACAGTGTCCTGAGTAGGGATGCAACGATTAACCGGTTTCACTATTAACCGCGCTTTAATTCGTCACGGTTAATTAATCGTAAAGGCTTCTCAACACCGCGTTTCTGCACAGAACAAAACTGCAGCAACTAAACAAAGTTATGCCAGCTGTGCGCTAGTTTGTACACCGAGACTAATAACCACGCACACTGGATTAACTATGACTGAGGCTATTAACTAAGGCTAGCTTGTGCAAGTTAATTATTTCCAAAGGAGGGACGCGCACGCGATGCAATGCGCTCACGCTTTTCAGCCGCACTAGTTGAGATGGTGGCGTTTGTGACCGCGGGAACTGCAAACGGCTGAAGTTTGAGGAAGAAGCAATGAAAAGTACACAAGTTGGCAAACCCACTTAAAGTTAGAATTATTGGCGCCGATGAGAGGATCATGCGGTGAATGTTGATCCACCAGCCGAGATCAATCCAGTGATTTCAGAGAGAGTGCTGAAAGACTCGGAGTGGATCAGCTGTTTAATGGCCCAAATCTCGATGCTTTGGATTCTCTGCGTGTTCAGCACAAATGGACGCGAAATGTACAATCTAACAGTGTATAGATCTCTTTGCCAAAGATACTTGACTTTACTAAGTTTAAACTGAAACTTTGGCTCGTGACAAAGAATACTGTGCAGGTGTTCATCGCGAGAATCCTGCTCTGTGCCGCTCATATATTGGGTCGGCTGACTCGCCTGCTTTTCCACAAACACAGAAAACTGAAAATCAGCGCATAATGAGACTGAGCATTTAAAATGACACAAACCAAAACCTTTAAAGAGTGGTAGAAGTGACACTTCTTTCTTTCTTTTGTCCGATCTTTCTGGTTATTATATTGACATGTGTATAAAAACAATAATGCAAAATGCATATTTCTTACTGCAATGCTTCATTTTTGTTTGATGCAAACCATAGATTTTTTTTCTCATAAAGTAACATTAGGACTTTTTATAGCAGATAACTCACATTCAAGCACATTCAGGACAGCATGATAATGTAATTCATTGTTAGTATTATTGTCATCATCGACATCATTATTCATTCATTCATTCATTTTCTTGTCGGCTTTGTCCCTTGCGGGGTCGCCACAGCGGAATGAACCACCAACTTATCCAGCACGATTTTACGCAGCGGATGCCCTTCCAGCCGCAACCCATCTCTGGGAACTTCCACACACACATTCACACTCATACACTATGGACAATTTAGCTTACCCAATTCACCTGTACCTGCATGTCTTTGGACTGTGCGGGGGAAACCGGAGCACCCGGAGGAAACCCACGCGAACCCAGGGAGAACATGCAAACTCCACACAGAAACGCCAACTGACCCAGCCCAGCCGAGGTTCGAACCTGCGAACCTGCGACCCAGCGACGTTCTTGCTGTGAGGCAACAGCACTACCTACTGCGCCACTGGGTTGCCCATCGACATCATTAATATTTTATAATTATTAGACATTTATTTTGGAATTATTGCACAAATATCAATAAGTCATAACAGAATTAGATGGTTGTTTCTGGTTTTTGTTAGTCCTGATTGATGCTGTTTTCAATTGCAATAAATCTGTTAATATACCATTTGCAGTGGTGCTCATTCATTTTTGGTGGGTGCTCCCAATTTTTTTTATGATGCTCCTAAAATTTTTGAAGTTGGGAGCACCAGTGGTGCCAAGTAGAAATGTTAATTTCAAGCCCTACATTAGACAAAGGCTATTTTTTTATTGCTTTATTAATTTTTCTGTCATTTATTTACAGTGTAAAAATTATGTATGTTTAAATGTCAAAAATTTTACTTATTTTTAAGCACAAAGTGAGACATGGACTATTGTTTGTTTTTAATATTATTTTGTGCTGTATTATTTGGTTACTGAGCAGCAATAAATAAAACTTTAAAATATAAGGAGTTTTCATGTGATTTTCTAAAGTAGCAGTGTTTTAAAATTAATAAATGCATAATAATCGTGATAACCGTGAAACCGTGATTATTTCTAAGACTATAATCGTACAACCAAAATCTATAATCGTTGCATCCCTAGTCCTGAGTCGTGGCTGGGCGCCGCGGACAGCCGCCGACTTGCGGCGCCGGTGTGTGTACTCTAATTGAAACCTATTTTTAGAATTCTGAAATGCGTGGCGCTACGCGGCGCGCCGCCGAGCGGCGCTTCTGGTGTTCGACCTGCTTCAGGCGTGGATTTCGGCAGTGGGTGAATGTAAATACAGACGATCGGCTTGAAAATACGGACGCCTAACTATTTTATTAAGCAAAAACTCCAAGAACTGGGGAGGAAATCGACACGCGTCTCCTAGCCTGTCATACTCTACCTCAGTGTTGCCAGATGTAGCTGACTGATTCCAGCCCAAAAACTATCCAAAACCCGCCGAAATGCAAAAAAACCCGCCCACTCATCTGGAAAACACGGTTGTGACAGTCGCGAAAAGCACGACAAGTGTTTATACCCTCACAATCGAGTTAAAAACAGTCCAATTGACTCTATGCACGACTTCTTCCGCGTTTGCGGTTAACCCGCATGACAACTTCCGGTGCAGCACGGCGATTTTAAGCTAATGGCGCAGGTGAGGATCATAGATTACACTCGCTGTTTCTAGGAGTTTGCTCGGATTATCGTTAATGACATTAAATTAATCATGAGACAGAGAGCTGTCACACCAAGCAGCAAAGAAGAGAAGAGGTTCAAATTCTACATTTCGAGTTACATTCATCATTTTGAGGGCGAGTATCATGCTATATATACGAATAGCAATTGAACACGAGCCGTGTCCGTTTCTCACAGTTCATATCAATTTTTATGTTATATTTTAATTACCTGCATCATGTCTATCCATCCATCCGTCCTTAATATCCATAAGTATGAACTAGTATGAGTTATTAACTATAGGTTATAGTTTCCAGGTTTCCTGTAAGGATGGAGTGACAGGAGAGATCAGCGTGACGTGTTTCAGGTCGATGATGAAGTCAGAGAAGCTGCATAGTTTGAGTGGGAGGTTATTTATTCTCAGGATGACATGATGATCCACCTCATCTACAAAGACATCAAAATGTTTCAGAAGAAGCTCACCATTTCTTTCTTTTCATCTTTCTTTTTACTTTTACCTGTCAAAGTGACTACAGATCTGAACAAACACACTCACACAACTTCATATCTAACAATTGTTTAATGTTGTATTTTTACACATCGCTGTAAGGGAAATGCTTAACATTTTGTCAAATTATTTATACTGCGGTGAAAATGTCTAAAGTTTTGTTTTTACATTACTGCAGTCCAAATGTCTAGTTAATTATATTTACATGTTTCAGGGTCTTCCTTGTTCAAAATGAGTTGGAGGTGGTGTCCCATTCATTACATTTTTGTGACTTGAAATAAATGCAATTTGCATTATTCTTGTAATCTTATATTAAAAACATTATATTTTTTTAAAAAGGCTAACATCAAATGTAATTAAATACAACCAGTGCTCGAGCCTCACTTGGAGTCTGACAGTAGTTGCCTGCCTGATTTTTTGTCAAAAGACAGAGGTGGTACATTTGATGGAGGTAAGCATTGCATAATTCTCTATGCACAAAAACCCCTGCTTATTTACACATGCAGTGCAAGTATTTAAAGTTATTTATGTATTTCTGTATATATGTTTAAATGATTATGTTGAAAATGAATGTTTATTATATTGACAACTTTATATTCCTGCAGTGCAGGCAACAACATATAAATTATGTACAGTGTGTGTTTATATCATTTTTTTACATGAATAAATTAAGGTTCATCATCTACTCTTTAATCTTTAGCTCAAGCTTTTACTAATGGGCAGAAGGCAAGCCATTGTATAAATCTGGTTGATGCTCGCTGTAATAGAAAGAGATGATGATCGTCCAGCTTGTGTTGCTTCATGCTGCGGATGAGACACTGTGTGGACCCTCAGCCGTGCGATGGACGGTGTCTCCCTCACACTTGCTCTTACTCTGGACACGTTACTCTGAATGTTGTAGGATGCAAGTTGTGAACCTAAATCAGATGTAATGCATGTAGATGTATAAATCAGAAAGAAATGTATTAGATTTTGCATATAAATACTTGTGCTTAACACATTTTGTCTATTACATGACACTAGAATGTTTAGAGTGTGTGTGCGTGTATATATATACTGCAATTTATTGAAGTTCAAGATGGTTACTACAGTATGTTGCTGCATTCGTTAACAGAAAGTTGTAAATACTACAATATTCTTTCATTTACTTTTCGGCTTAGTCCCTTTAAATACTACAACATATGCAGTATAATAGAATTTACTATAGTATGGTTAAAAACGTAATATTATATAATATAAAATACAATTACAACTTGTTACTTCTTTCATCTGGGTTAAATTCTAGTACATCATTTTTTTTATCGTACCTTTAGAGCCGTATAACATCACCAAAAGCAGCATCGAAGCAGTCTCCTTTCAGTCACTCCACCTCTTCACGGAGACTGTCAGCCTGATCTGGTGTATTAATCATCTGCAGTTGGTTGTGGAACTGAACAATAATGATGTTCCAGATGCTGGGCATCCACTGGCACAGGATCCTCATTAATTTAAGTGTAAATCTCCCTTCTTTGCCATGCTCCGATGCATTTAGGTCTTGCCGCTATTAGATTTCGCTGTAGAACGCGCTATGCGGAAATCGAGACGCTGGCTAATATTCTACCGGAAATACGTCAGCAGAGTTCGTGCATAGAGTCAATTGAACGGGAAACCGCCCAATCTGGCAACTCTGCTCTACCTGCTCTTTTTTCACAGACACACACACACACATTATCCTCCTCTTCAGAGGACACAAAAATAAGTCCTTAACAGAAACATTCAAAAACAGAATACATAAGAATGTACATTAAATAAACAACTTCACATTAGTTACTGACACCACAGAACACAGTACCTGGTTCTCATCAGTGTTATTAGGGTCGGCGCCTCCATAGAATAGTGAGGGCGGCGTCCGTGAACTCCCCCGGTTCTCCCGTTCATCCGCGATGCGCACCCCCTCCCTCCCGGTCCTCACTTTCCCCCAGTCTCCCGGATTTTTTGTGTGTGCATGAGTGCATTACAGCAGTTCAGTTAAACACATGACAAACGACAGGATTGCAAGCTCACAAACACGTTTAAATCTATTATATACAGTCATTGGTTTAAATCCGCAAAGAAAGCGGCACGCGTCGCGTTTTTAGCGTGTTTTTAGTCGCGATATGTATAAGTGTTGTATGTATGTTGTCATGGCTTACCTGTACTCTGCTTTTCCCAACGATCATCAACCCTCATTACAAAATGGAGGAATAATCCATGAGCTGTGTATTGATAGTTCCTGTGGAGCTCTGTCAAAGTCTCATACATCATTAGTCTTTTCTGATCCTTCCTTTTTTGCAAAAATAAACCTCAACCACTGACTCCTCACAGCTTCATCTTTGGGTAGAGAATATAACACGAACTTTCCCTCATACTATGAATTATTACAAGTTCTCACATTTAGATTTGCAAGCTCTCGAGTTTCGCCACTGATTTACCTTCATAAAAAACTGTCCACTTTCAGATTTAAGCTTTAGCTGGATATTTCACTTCACTTAGAGCTGTGTTACACACTACATAGAAGGTCATTTTCAAAAACCCATAATAGGGGCTCTTTAAATCACACATTGCCAATATACCGACCCTATTTAAAAAAAAAAAAAAAATGTTTGTATTCTGGTAGACAAATATAATAATGAAAATACAACAAAACCATCAGTAGCTCCACTGTACTTGCAGTGTGTCAGTGGTAACACACTAATGCTCAATGCTCAACACATCAGTGCTGCTATACTGTACATATGGATATATGGGCCGGCCCGGGACCCCCATTTTTATAATTTATGGCCTACATCATTATGATTATGTTACTGTTAATCCCCTTTTCTGTGATCGCACATTAAAATAGATCAAATTCAATCTGGTAATTTACTGAAGAACAGTTTACTAATGTTGCAAATTATTATTTTTGGGCCACTGAGTGTAACAACAGAATATTTGGGATTACAATCTATAATGTGTAATATAAATGTTTCTTTTTCGACTGCATGTTGAGGCAGTTAATATGATGTCAATTTTCTTTATAGTGTCACCATAATTGTATTCATATTTTCTTTAGTGAAATCCCTTCTCTTTAAGTGTACTTGCAATTAGTACTTGGATGGCTTACTCATAGTAATGCATGCTTTGTAAGAGATTTTTTTGTTAATGTTCTTTTCTGTGTTTTTTTCTGTTTAGTTAAAGTATGACATTATAATTTGAACAGCATTATGATAGTCTGTTTCTCTTTATCTCGAGGTCTCCATAATCCTGGACCAGGCTATATCCTGAGCAGATGCTGTGGTGGTCATGGAGGAGTGGAGAGCGTGGGACTGATTCCTGAAAGACCCCAGTGATAGACGAGTCTCCGTATTGATCCCATGGGCTCCCTTGGACACCCGCCAGGGACCTCCTCACACCTCCAGCTTCTCCACGAAGGACGCACAGCATTCTCCAGCCTCCTGTGCCTAGACTGCAGCTCTATATAATAAGTTTGGCCAAAGGAGAAATGGTCGTGCCCAACTGTGCCTTGTTTCTCTTGAGGATTTTTTTCCGTCACTTTGGTCAATTGGTGAGGTTTGTTCCTCGCCGTTGTCGCCACTGGCTTGCTTGGTTTGGGATTTGTGGAGCTGGGCATCGATAGATTTGCTCCAGTGTTTGAACTTTCAGCAGTGACATTTACATTACATTGAACTGAACTAAACTGAACTCTGAAAACTGAACTGACAGTTTACGTTTACAAGAACTTCTGTGTGAAGCTGCTTTGACACAATCTACATAAAAATGAAATTGAATTAAAGCTGAGGGGTTGGCACATGCCCACGAGTAATCCTCATCCCTGTTTAGTCATTTTAAAAAATGTTTTTATAAAATAATAACTTGCATGATTAATAAAATATGAGTTCCACATTCTGAGTTGAAACTCATTTTCTTCACTGTAGAAATATTATGTAAATGTATTATGACAGGTACAGCTTTACTGGAACATTGTTACTTAAAGGTGACGAGGTTAGAAATTGTATTTTGCATAGTAGCACATCTACAGTAATGAATATAGAAATATAAACAGGGCCCAGTTCTGACCCACTGGGGACCCACAGAAAGCCCATATAGGGGCTGTAAGTGGGTTGTATGTAATTACCCATCTGGGCCCCATAAGTGTTTTGTCTGTGGTCCACCCTGGCCCCAGTTATTAGAGCCCATTTGGGACCCAAGTGAGCCCCTTTAATGAAAACCTATATGGGGCCCACCTAAAGCCCACTATGAACCCATCCTGGGCCCATATGGTTCAACACACATGGGGCCCAAGTGGAGCCAGAGGACAAAAATGTACGGGTCCCATCTGGGTTGCCCATGCAGGGCCCAAGTGACAGCCCACAAAAATCCCACTTGGGGCCCACGTGAAAATGTTGGCTGGGTCTTTGCCTACTTTCATTTAAAATTTGGGTCAGGTGTAATAGTAAACCACCTTTTTTTTAAGGACTACACCACTGGTTGGCTGTAAAACTCTAGGTGTGCATAGAGCCTATTTACGTTTGGCCCACAGCTCTCAATCAAGCTTGGATTTTGGCCCTTCATATAAAAAAGTTGGGTCTAGATCATTATTCTTCACTGCATTGTAATAGTCTCTTAAATATTATACTTCTCAAAACAATATTTAAATATCTGATATTAAACGTTGTGGCCAATCAAACGCAGCCTTGGTGTGCATATTATTGATCCCATGTGCAACATAAAAGTCTGGGTTTTGTTTCCATTGGCCTGATTTTGACTTGCATTCCACACTCATTCACCTGACAATGAGTAAACAATGGTGTCTGAAGTTTACGAGTATGCTTTTATCATGTACTAAAGTCTTATTATTCAGCTAGCCTAGATACGTCAGATTTCGATAATATGGCGCCTTTAAAAACTGTGCTAGTGTGGTTTCTGAACTCTTCCGTCCATGTAGTGTCGCTGTACTCCTGCAAAACTCTGCCGCCGACAAACAGCGCATGCGTGAAGAAGAGTTGAAGCGCAGCCGTGTTGCAGGATAAACACAGCGATGGCAGCTCATCTGAAGAAACGAGTTTATGAGGAATTCTCTAAAGTTTCTCAGGTGAACATATAAACATGACATATACTGATTTCATAATGTCATATTATATTTTTTCTGGTTACGTTAATATAATTGTAGTTTATTGGAATGAATGTGAAACAGCTAGCCTGAAGCTAGCTTGAGTGTGATTGTTGATGTAACCGTTATTATTGTGTCGTTAACTATTTAATCCATTAATGTTATATGGTTTTATTTAAAGTGTGTTTTAGTCTGGTGATAATAGAAGATATATTTGTGTAAAAGCACTTACATTTGTGTTTATTTTATCGAAGTTCTCACTTAACGTTACTTTCCTTGTCACTTTAATTTTCTTATAGAGGTAAAGTTGGTTTTATATTCACACATTCGTTCATTTAGAAGATAGAGGTAAAGTTGGTTTTATATTCGGATATTCAGACATTCTTCTTAATAATATATTTTATTACAGTATTCTTTGCAAATTCTAAATAGGGAAATCATATTAGCAGCCAATGACTATCAAAGTACAACATTGTTCACAGTCAATTAGATAGTGCTAATGCTGTTTTGAAGTCATACTGGCATGCTAATTCTGATCGCATATTCAAAGTAACATGGTAAACAATATAGAGACTTCTAAATGAACGAATGTGTGAATATAAAACCAACTTTACCTCTATATTTAGAAGTCTCTATATTGTTTACCATGTTACTTTGAATATGCGATCAGAATTAGCATGCCAGTATGACTTCAAAACAGCATTAGCACTATCTAATTGACTGTGAACAATGTTGTACTTTGATAGTCATTGGCTGCTAATATGATTTCCCCATTTAGAATTTGCAAAGAATACTGTAATAAAATATATTATTAAGAAGAATGTCTGAATATCCGAATATAAAATCAACTTTACCTCTATAATTTTCTTTTCTTGTAATGTCTTCTCTTCTCAGTACTGGGAAGGGCATCTGCTGTGTAAAACATATGCTGGATAAGTTGATGGTTCATTCCGCTGTGCGACCCCTGATGAATAAAGGGATTAAGCCGAAGGAAAATGAATGAACTTCTCATTTCTAGAAACTGTTCTTTATGGGTTGAAGTATTAAATCGCTCACATAAATGTTTGTCTTTTGAGGTTTTGACACAATACTTGAAATACCAGGACTATTAAAAACTCAAATATTTTCAGATTTGTTCATATTAGGGTATATTGAGAATATTACAGAATTTATCATTCTATAGTTTTTTTTAGGGCAGGGATGCCCAAACCTTTTTTTTATGAACGGCCAAAATCCAAACTTGATTGAGGCTTGTGGACCGAAGGCAAATATAGTTTTCATGGCTAATTTCCTAATTTATTTAATAATGTTTAAAATGACTAGAAAACATTGCTTTATATTTACTAATACCGTAATTATTTTTACATTTTATAATAAACATATTACAGTAAAAACATTTATTCATTTGTTCATTCATTTTCTTTTCGGCTTAGTCCCTTTATTAATCCGGGGTCACCACAGCGGAATGAACCGCCAGCTTATCCAGCGTATGTTTTAAGCAGCAGATGCCTTTCCAGCTGCAACCCATCTCTGGGAAACATCCATACACACTCATTCACACTCATACACTATAGACAATTTAGCCTACCCAATTCACCTGTACCGCATGTCTTTGGACTGTGGGGGAAACCGGAGCACCCGGAGGAAACCCACGCGAACGAAGGGAGAACATGCAAACTCCACACAGAAACGCCAACTGACCCAGCCGAGGCTCGAACCACGACCTTCTTGCTGTGAGGCGACAGCACTACCTACTGTGCCACTGCGTCACCTACAGTAAAAACAAAACAATCTAATTCATAACAAAATTACACTAGTTGTTGCCTTGATTTGCTCACTGATGTCTTCTACTGTCGAGTGACAGTATTTATATTTTTAAAAAAAAATCTGATTAATTTACAACATTTCATTGAAACATTTCATTAATTTTTTTTTGTAGCTCAGCAATAAAACACAAAATCGTTTACATCAAATTAGAAATATCGATCTCTGTCTTAAAGGCACTCGACCTAACCCTCTCCATCAGTCTCACTCTCCTCTCTGGTGGGATGGTGGGCCAAATCAAAGGTTACAATGGGCCAACTTTGGCCTGCGGGTCCTACTTTTGGCATCTATGTTTTAGGGATTGTGCAGGTCCTAAAAAGGCAATTTAGGGCCCAGTCAAGGGATACATTTTTAAACTTGTTGCTTGCGCTTCAAAACAATTTTCCTAAATATTTTGACATAATTTTGACATATCAAAACATCTTCAAATAAATGTGCAGTTGATTAATTTTAGTTTTGTTTTTTGAGAATACATTTTTTTTTAATGAAATGATGATGAACGTTAATGTTTAACATAAGCAAAACAATGCAAAAAAGGTTTTTCTTAGTTTTTTGGCTTGTTTCAAGTCCAAATATCAAAAAAGTTTCTAAGACAAGCAAATCATATTGTCTGTTTTTAAGAAGTAATGAGTCAAAATTAAGTGAGTTTTTCTTAAAAAACAAGCAAAATAATCTTCCAATGACAAAATAATCTTATGTCAAAAGGAAAAACTAGAATATTTTGATTGTTTTAGGATAAAACTCATCTAATTTTGACTCATTATTTCTTAAAACAGGACAATATTTTTTGCTTGTTTAGAAAATGCTTCTAGATTTAAGTATTTGTAGATTTTTGAACTAGAAACGGCACAAAAAATGTTTAATTAATAATAAAATCAAATTAAAGGTTTAGTTGGTTTTAATCACAGTCTCTCTTAAATGTTTATTAATTTAAACATAAAACAAGACTTCTTATGTACTTGTCTTTTACAAGTAAATGTATTTTGATTATAGATTCTTACTTTATAGAAGTTTTCTTTAAAAGTTAAATCCAAAAACAATAAGGGAACAGCAATATCTTTATTTTTTATTTATATATCTATTTTTATATTGTAGTGTTTGGAAACAGAGTCATTCAAGCATTATTTATTAATTTCTTTGTAACCTAAATTCGATGCAGTGGACTTCAGCACAACGATGTATTAGTCCTCGCCACTGTTGCCACTGGCTTGCTTGGTTTGGGACTTGTGGAGCTGCGCATGGATGGATTTGCTCTTCAGTGTTTGGACTCTCAGCGGTGAAAATTAAACCAAACTGAACATTATAAAAGTGCTATAGAAATAAAGATGACTTGAATTGAACTGAGCTAAGCTGAACTTTACGAATTTACTAAAACTTAAGCTGCTTTGACACAATCTACATTGTAAAAGCTCTATAGAAATAAAGATGAATTGAATAAAATTTTCAAACTTTAAAGTAATGCTATTATTGATCAAATTTACATTTAGAGAAGATATATATGCATATATATTTCCTTTTGCTAATTAAAAATCCTTTAATGATCTGTTTTTCAGCAGGTGACTCTTGAGGAGGTTCCTTCAAAGAAGCTTCGGCTGACCAAACCCAGTAAATCTGCAGCTCTTCACATTGACCTGTGTAAAGCCACCAACCCCACAGACGCCCTGCAGTACCTGCTGAGTTTTGCTCGCAAGCCTGTGGAGGCCGAGAGCGTGGAGGGAGTGGTGCGCATACTGCTCGAGCACTATTATAAGGTATCGTAATCAAAAACACTCAAATATGCAAATACACGTTCCTGTATATTAACATGAAAGTGACCCGGTTGTGCTATTTTTAATTATTCATGTATTTAAATTTTTTAAATATATACAGTTGAAGTCAAAATTATTCGCCCTCCTGTGAATTTTAGTTTTCTTTTTAAATATTTCTCAGTTGACGTTTACCATTGCAAGGAATTTTTCACAGTATTTCCTATAATATTTTTTCTTCTGGAGGAAGTCTAATTTGTTTTATTTTGTTTATTTTAATTTGTTTAATAAAAGCAGTTTTTAATTTAAATTTATTAATTTGTTTTCAACTGTCTCCACAACAAACCACTGTTTGTTATTCAATGACTTGCCTAATTACCCTAATATGCATAATTAACCTAGTTAAGCCTTTAAATGTCACTTTAAGCTAAATACTAGTATCTAGAAAAATATCTAGTCAAATATTATGTCCTGTCATCATGGCAAAGATAAAAGAATTCAGTTAATAGAAATGAGTTATTAAAACTATGTTCAGAAATG
Source organism: Danio kyathit (assembly GCA_903798195.1). Classification (NCBI taxonomy): domain Eukaryota; kingdom Metazoa; phylum Chordata; class Actinopteri; order Cypriniformes; family Danionidae; genus Danio; species Danio kyathit. The sequence continues at coordinate 6,419,197 of LR812536.1, read as the reverse complement.
TGTAAAAAAAAATATTGGGTCTGTTAAACAGAAATTGGGGGGGAAAAATATCCAGGAGGGCTAATAATTCTGACGTCAATTGTATTTGTTATTGTTTTTAGCATAAGAAAATAAACAGTAACATCAATTAGAATGGAAAAGTGCAAAGGCCATTTTACAACACACAGAATGTCGGCCACAACATATCTTCAAGAAATGATTAGAAAAAATGGATTAAATAAAATAAATACATTGTAGAGAAGTGTAAATGCTCCACAACTCGGCACATGCCAAAGCAATCCAGCACACAAAGAGTTACAAGTCAGCATCTCTAATAAAAAGCCTTATTGGATTCCAGGATTTAAAAAATATCTTTTGTCTGTTTGCCAACCCATATCTGACCCTGTTATGCTTTTTACATTATATTTCATGCAGTTTATATTATATCTCATGCAGTTTATATTATATTTCATGCACTTCACTCAATGCTGCTTAAGATTTCTATACATTTCAGTGCATACTTATTTACTTCCAGGGCCATTTATATCGAAGTTGATATTTAGCCGCACCATATTGGTGTTTCATAACATCTAGTTTTATGAGTTGGGTTGTTAGTCCAACACTCAACCCCCAACCTGGAGGACCAGGACATACACACATACACTACAGACAATTTAGCTTACCCAATTCATTCACCTATAGCGCATGTCTTTGGACTGTGGGGGAAACCCATGCCAACACGGGGAGAACATGCATGTTTATTAGGTTTGCTCACTCTGAAGTCGAGTCCGTATGTGGATCTGCAGTATTCCCTCAGTCTGAAAAACAGATTCTTAAACAAAGCCAATATTTAATTTGGGATGTGTTTGGACTGTGGGAGAAACCAGAGCACCCGGAGGAAACCCACGCAAACACAGGGAGAACATGCAAACTCCACACAGAAATGCCAACAGACCCAACCTTCTAGCTGTGAGGCGACAGCTCTACCCACTGAGCCACCGTTTCACCCATGTATTATTAGTTACATCAATAATTTTTTATTTGAATCACTTTTATAATTACTGTATTAAATTACTTCACTCAATGCTGCTTAAGATTCCTATAAATTTCAGTACGTAGGCAATAGAAATAAAACCCAGTTCTTTGAAGTTTAAATGATCATACCTTAAAAATAAGAAAGTTAACCATCGTACGTAACAAAACATGAAATGGTTCAAATAAATTACATTATATTTTATACATACCATTACCATATATTTGATTAATTGTTTTTTAAACATAAACAATTGACAAATGTAAAAAAAAATTTTGTTAGTATATTTTCCATAATTTAATTCTGAGATATATATATATATATATATATATATATATATATATATATATATATATATATATATATATATATATATATATATATATATATATATATATATATATATATATATATACATACATACATACATACATACATATATATACACACACACACAAACAACACACACACAGTTGAAGTCAGAATTATTAGCCCCCCTTTGATTTTTTTTTCTTCTTTTAAATATCTCCCAAATGATGTTTACCAGAGCAAGGAAATTTTCACAGTATGTCTGATAATATTTTTTCTTCTGGAGGAAGTCTTTTTTGTTTTATTTAGGCTAGAATAAAAGCAGTTTTTAATGTTTTATTAACCATTTTAAGGTAAAAATTATTAGCCCATTTAAGCTAATTTTTTTAGTCTACAGAACAAACCATCGTTATACAATAACTTGCCTAATTACCCTAACCTGCCTAGTTAACCTAATTAACCTAGTTAAGCCTTTAAATGTCACTTTAAGCTGTATAGAAGTGTCTTGAAAAATATCTAGTAAAATATTATTTACTGTCATCATGGCAAAGATAAAATAAATCAGTTATTAGAGATGAGTTATTAAAACTATTATGTTTAGAAATGTGTTGACAAAATCTTCTCTCCGTTAAACAGAAATTGGGGAAAAAATAAACAGGGGGGGCTAATAATTCTGACTTCAACTGTACATATACATATACATATATATATATATATATATATATATATATATATATATATATATATATATATATATATATATATATATATATATATATATATATATATATATATAATTTCTCTTAATTGATTAACACAAAACTTTAGAATTTATGAACAGTATTTTAAGGCAAGTACATTATAATACTTTTTAATAATACATTGTATATAATTTTTCGCTGAATAAGTAATTTTATATGGGTCGCTGGTTCGAGTCCCGGCTGGGTCAGTTGGCATTTCTGTGTGGACTTTGCATTTTCTCCCCGTGTTTGCGTGGGTTTCCTCCGGGTGCTCCAGTTTCCCCCACAGTCCAAACACATGCACTATAGGTGAATTGGGTAAGCTAAACTGTCCATAGTGTATGTGTGTATGTCCTGGTCTTCCAGGTTGGGGGTTAAACGTTGGGCTAACGACCCACCTCATGAAAATTAAATGTTAGGAAACACAAACATTGTGCAGCTAAATATCAACTTTGATATAAAACGGCCCTGGGAGTAAGTAAGTAAGTAATAAAGTTTATATACGATGTAACTATGTAGCCCAACAGTGATTGTGAATGAATGTATGTAAACCAAAACACTTGAATATAATTATTACCCACAACCTTTAACATGAGATATTTGCCCATTTGTTTTTATGTTTAAATGCTTAAATAAAAATGATGCATTATTTTCTATAAGTTTTTTTTATTTTATTTTTTATCTGGTCTACAGGAGTCTGATAACTCGGTCAGGCTGAAGATTGCATCTTTATTGGGTTTATTATCAAAAACACAAGGCTTCGCTTCAGACTGCATAGTGGATGATGCCATTAACACGCTTAACACTGAAAGTAAGTGTAAAATCATTACATATTTAATTTAAAGCCACAGGAAAAATATATATACATGTTGTTGAAACCAAAATAGACAATTTTATTAAATTCTGTCTCATGCATAAAACTTACATTTGAATCCTGAATATAATGTAAGCTTGTAAACTATGCTTTTCAAGTAAGCATAGTTTAGTTAGCATCAATCATGTGTGGAAATTGAGTTGTTCTCAGATTTTGTGCTGTTTCAGAGTCTCATCAGGTTCTGGCGCAGCTTCTGGACACTCTGCTGATCATCGGTGCTCAACTGCCAGACAAGACCGCAGTCATTCAGAGGCTCATAGATGTGGCGTGCAAGGTGACTGAGATAATTAGGAGGATCTTTATTCCTGAAATACTGCAAATTGCAAATGTTGAAGCTTATTTTTTTAAAGAGATAGTTCATGCAAAAATTAAAACGTACTCTCCCTTAAGTGGTTTCAATCCTTTCTGAGTTTTTTTATTCTGCTGAAAACTAAATAAGATAATTTAAAACAGCTGAAAACCTGTAACCATTGACTTTCATAGATGGAAAACAAATACTATGAAAGTCAGTGGTTTCAGGATTTTAGCGTTGTTCAAAATATCGTCTTTTTTGTTCAGTATAAGAAAGAGATTATTAAGCTTTAAACTAGAAAGTGTTGAGAATCAGGATTTAGAAAGTTGTTCTACGATTTAAGCTTCCTTTTCTGAGTCCTTTATATTTGTGTTTTGCAATTTGTTTTCCCCAAATTTCTATATTTCCATATACACTCACCAGCCACTTTATTAGGTACAGTACTGGGTTGGACCACCTTTTGCCTTCTGAACTGCCTTAATCTTTCGTGTCATAGATTCAACAAGGTACTGGAAATATTCCTCAGAGATTTTGATCCGTATTGACATGATAGCATCATGCAGTTACTGCGGATTTGTCGGCTGCACATCCATGATGCTAATTTGAGTTACTGTTGCCCTCTTTGAGCTCCAAACAGTCTGGCCATTCTCCTCTGACCTCTGGCATCAACAAGGCATTTGCGCCCACAGAACTGCCGCTCACTGGATATTTTCTCTTTTTTGGGCCATTCTCTGTAAACCCTAGAGATTGTTGTGCGTAAAAATCCCAGTAGATCAGCAATTTCTGAAATACTCAGACCAGCCCGTCTGGCACCAACAACCATGCCAAGTCACTTAAATCGCCTTTCTTCCCCATTCTCATGCTTAGTTTGAGCTGCAGCAGATCGTCTTGACCATGTCTACATGTTTAAATGTATTGAGTTGCTGCCATGTGATTGGCTGATTAGAAATGTGCGTTAACGAGCAGTTGTACCTAATAAAGTGGCCGGTGAGTGCATATAACTATCTACATATGCATTGTTAAAATATAATTAGCAAAATGTAAGAAAAACATGTCAGAAATATGTTATAAAATATATTCATTTTGTTATCCGTCCAATGTGTTATCCAAGTTAAATAAGTGATAGCATAGCATGTTAAAATCATGTTAACATTTTAAATCAGTGAGTTGTTAGCAACACATTTAAACCATTAGCCACCTGTTAAAACATGCTACAAACATAACAGCAGTATGTTAATATGCGCTAACAACATTTAATATTGTGCTAAAACATGTTAGCAGCATGTTCATTCATGCTAGCAATGTGTTAAGCATGTTTAAAACATGTTCGCCAAAACTATTAACACTGACTGAGTATTAAAACGTGTTAGTAAAAATGCTCAGTCATGCCAACATTTTGGAAACAATGTTAAAACATGTTAGCAATGTGTACAGGAAAACACCACAGCAGCATGTTTACATTAAAATGGGTTAGTTCATTATGTTAAAACATTATACAATGTCATAATTTGTACTTGCAACATGTTAAAAACCTGTAAGCCTTGTTAAAACATGTTATAAATGTTATGCTAGCAAGCAACACAATGCTAAATCATATTAGAAACATGAGGGCAACGTGGTAATTCATGCTATTACAATGTTAAATCAGGCTAAAAGTTTTTCAGAAATATGTTTCTTACATTCAGTTTTTGTGTTCCTCAGCATCTGTCGAGCACTTATTTTGGGGTGAGGAATAAGTGTCTCCAGCTGCTGGGCTGTCTAGGGACGGTTGATAAGCCTCTCAGTAAAGAGACTGATGCTGGAGCCGGAGCACAAACATCTGCCGTACGGGATGTCCTGAGTCTGATCAGTGACTATTTTCAGGATCAGGACCCTCGTGTTCGCACTGCCGCCATCAAAGCCATGGTACTAGAAGAGCTCTATGATAGCAAAATAAATCAGTTTCCCATGTTTTTATAGCTTTAACGAAATTTCAGCCTTTTATTTTTGCAATGTCATTCTCTTGAACTGCTTTAATCCCTCGACATTCAAGGGATCAAACTCAACATTCAACCTGTGGGACCATTTATGGTTAAATTTTTTCAAACCATAATATTGTAATCTAAACATAATAGCCATTATGACAAACTATATATTATTTAAAAGCTTCAAATATCTATTTTTCATATCTGGTGAATTTCTTTGATAGATGTTACTGAGCAACAGTTATTTATTCATTTGCAACCAGGATATTCATCAGAGTTGTAAAGCATTACTTTTCTAAAGCAATCAACATGTAGAAAGATTTTATATGGGTTTTAAAGGGGTTTTTTTAGAGGCTAAATTCAAATCAAATGCCACCAAACGTCCCATACTACATAACAAAAATTGTCAAAAGTATGAAAAAATACAGTTCATATTACTCAAAACAAAGGGGGCGCTCTTCTATGGTCATCAATGGAAACTGGATGTGATCTAGTGGCCATGTCTGGTACTGCAGCCAAGTAAAATCTTACTGAAAGCTAATTTTTTGAGATATCAACTTCAGATTTGGAATATAATTTATTATTATTTTTTGGTCAATTTTAGTCTAAAACAGGCTTTGTAAAATACGTATTTTATGCGATATATTAAAATATACTTTTAGTGTTTTATTATTTTCATAGACATAAAGGCACCTAATGTTTTTTTCTCGAACTTTTTCACTTCAGCTACAATCTGACATCTGTATTCTGTAAAATGAAATCAAGCTTAAAACTACGCACCAAAGCCTTGAAGATTGGCAATCTTTTAAGTTGAACATGTCATTTTCATGTGGGGGGCGACAGTTGGTCAAATTGTGTGCTTTAGGGTGCTTTCACACTTGGTTCAATTGCCTGGACCGTACCCAAGTTCGATTGTCCCCCCTTGCCACCTTCTCGGTTGGTTTGTGTTCACACTGTCTTTTTTCCTTCTGAACCACGGTACGCTTGCGTCATCGAGCTGGTGTTTTGTTTACGGTGTTGCTAGGTGACAGTCACGAAAGCAGCGCCAAAATGGAAAGACTTCCGCACATCGCGGTCGATTTGCTTTTGCTGAATTTTTTAGTTTTGGACATACAGAAAGCGACTCGCGTCCATCTGCCGCAAAAATATTATAAACATTCAGAACATCACACAATGTCTGCAGAAGCTGTTTTTGGAGGAGACAAGCAGACATCACTGTGTATCACTGTGTTTGCCCTGGCTCAGTCCCACTTGTCACCAAGGTAAAATACGTGACACACACACACACACACACGAATGAACGTTATGAAAACGATTGTTTGCTGTACAGTTGGCGGTTCACTTCTGCTATTTGGTACGATTGCATTCATACTAGAAGTGAACCATACCAGAGTTCACATGAACCGTACCCCAGACCACCTCTTTCAGGCGGACTCGGTTACGGTTCACGGGTGCGCACCCGAGTTCAGAAGACATGTTCTCACTAGCTAAGCGTAGTATACTATGACGCCAAACGAACCCGGGTGCGGACCAAAAGTGCTAGTGTGAAAGCACCCTTAGTCTGGCAGACATGGGCAGGATTGGCCCAGAGTTTATTTCTGAGAGGCCGATCTCTAAAACTTCTCTTTCCCCAATCGCAGTCGAATACGCCCCACAGTATCAACTATATTATGGAGAAAATCTGGGTCCTGCTTTATATTATGTGGCCTTAGCTAATATGTACTTGCACTGAAATTAATCAGTTTTTACATTGTACTTATTGTTTAAACACCCGTTTTTGCATTGTACTTATGATTGATTTATATACTAGCATCTAATTTCATCTGTAAGTACATTTGTAATGACATTGTTGAACATCCCTTACACTTCAACCCACCCTTAAACCTACCCATACCATCAAACCTGTCCCTAACCTTACCCATATCTCACCCCAAGACCACCAGAAGTGTTCTGCAATACATTATGAAAACAGTCATTAAATACATTGTATTTAATTTCTAATGCAAGTACATAACAGTTAAGACCACTTAATATAAAGTGGGACCAAACTCTGTATTAAAACTGCATTTGTGGACTGTTATTTCTGACTTTAAATGAGTGGATTTCTTCTCCCATCAGCTGCAGCTACATGAAAGAGGGATGAAAATTCAGCAGACTATTTACAACCAGGTCAAGACACAATACACTTATATCACACTACTGTTCAAATATTTTGGTGTTAAAATGTGTCATTACTCCAGTGTTCAGCATCGAATAGTCTTTCAGTAATCATTCTAATATACTGATTGGCTGATAAATAATCAATTAGTTGTGATGCTTCATTTTATTTTGTGGAAACCATTATACCTTTTTTCAAGAATGATATAATGAATATAGTTTAATAGAACACAATATATGTACACAATATATATACATTATAAATATTTTGTTTTACTGTTGCTTCAGTTTAATGCATTCTTGCTGAACTTAGACTTTTGAACAATAATGCATGTTTTTATTTTTAATTCCACTATGTGTAAGATTACAAAACTCATGTCTAATCTCTAATTTATAAATGTCTTGTTTTATGATCAGGCCTGTAAGCTCTTGAGTGATGATTATGAGCAGGTTCGTTCGGCTGCAGTGCAGATGGTTTGGGTCCTGAGCCAGCTTTATCCTGAGAGGTGGGAAATATTGCTAAAATGTTTTCAATTCAATTCATCTTTATTTGTATAGCGCTTATACAATGTAGATTGTGTCAAAGCAGCTTCACATAGAAGATTATAGTGAATTGAAACAGTGTCAGTTCAGTTTTCAGAGATTAAGTTCAGCTCAGTTTAGCTCAGGTCAGTGTGGGTTAATATTAACTACTGAGAGTCCAAACACTGAAGAGCAAATCCATCGATGCGCAGCTCTACAGATCCCGAACCAGGCAAGCCAGTGGCGACAGCGGCGAGGAAAAAACTTCTCCAATTGGCAAAAGTGAAGATTTAAAAAACCTCGAGAGAAACCAGGCTCAGTTGGGCATGACCATTTCCCCTATGGCCAAATGTCTTGTGCAGAGCTGCAGTCAAGGCGCAGGAAGCTGGACCTCAGCTAAGACTTGTCTGTCCCTGGGGCATCACAGGAATCAGTCTCATGCTCTCACTCCACCATGGCACCACAGCAGCTGCTCAGGATGCGGCCTGGTCCAGGATTATGAAAACCTTGGGATCATCTCATCACTGGTCTTGGATCGCATCAGTGGCACTGCATAGTCTGGAACCTCGGGATGAGTACCCCCAGGTGGAAATACAGAATAAAGAGAATAATTAGTGTAGCTGCTGTTCAGTGTATATAAACAAGAAGCAAAAACCTGCGTGGGGCACATCATGCGTCATACCGCTATGTAATGCACATGTTTCTGAAATGTTTTTAAAATGTGTATGTTTTATGATTTTAAATCAAAGAAACTCAAGAATGAAGGCTCGAACACTGATATGTCTTTGTGCATTTACAGTATTGTTCCCATCCCATCTTCCAATGAGGAGATCCGACTGGTGGACGACTCTTTCGGGAAGATCTGTCACATGGTCAGCGACGGTTCGTGGGTGGTCAGAGTGCAAGCTGCAAAACTGCTGGTCAGTATATAAACATAACTATTATCTTAATATGTTCAGGGTTCCCACAGGTCATTAAGTTTCTATTCTAGCCTATTCCAGCCATTGAATGTCAGGCAATTTAAAATGTTTGTTGTCCAAGTCATAGGATATCTGGGATTTGTGTTAGTCATTTTTAAACTTTTCTTCCCATTTATCAAAATGTAGTTTATTTATAATATATATAAATAAAATCAGAACGTTTTACATAGGGATGCACCGATACCATTTTTTTGAAACCGATCCGATCTCGATACTAAAATTCTGAGTATCTAACGATACCGATCCGATCCCGATATTGTGCTGTTTTTTTATTATAATTTTTTTTTTATTATTAACATTATACGGTTTCTATTCTGGAGATACTCATATATCTTCTTTAGTAAAAATAACAGACCTATAGGCCTACTGTAGATGAAAGATGGCACAATTTAACTAAATATGATGCTTGCTTTAAACTATGGACTACATTATTTGAGCATTCATCATGACATTGATCTGATCTGTTGTGGTCCGGCTTATGTTTCCTTTTTAATATTCAGAATTTTTTTTTTTTAAATCTGTAATAGGCTACCACTATTGACCCTAATCGTTGGTAAAACAATCGGCCTTTTAGCAAAGCCTGATATTTTCCTGCAGGTTTGAAGCAGACTAATCTAAACTGTCTGAGGCCAGTTTTACTTAATAAACATTCCCTCGCCTATAGCCGCGTGAGATGGACAAACTGAAAGCATGTCTGTAAAATAATTTTTTGTCTGAAAAATTATCTTTTTTAAACGAATTTCGTTTGGTATAATTTGTTGGTTATTTTCATGTATTTTTGTTGGTCAGTTATCTACAAAATAAACAAGAATATTTGAGGTGAAGTTCAAAACAAAGTCCGCTTATATGCTTCAGTGCACAATCTGACAAACTGCTCTGTTAAATAAAATGTTAATATATATAAAATTACAGCGGAATATTCACAGTTTCAGAGTAGCCTATATTAGGCTAAATAATTTTCTGTTATTGACAATTTATATGCCCACCGGACCGTCATTTTCACTTTTAATAATTTAATCAAGCCACAATGAGCCAGGCTTTACAAACTTTTTGCTGCACAAACATAATAAGGAACAAACTTTCGCGGAAGGAACATAATAACTTAAACTTAGCCTATTATAAGAATAATCTTACGGAGCGGCGCATGTCGCGTCTGCGCAGCCGGTGCCTGAATGAAGCTCTTGCATCACTGAGACACAGCGCGCAGCCCTCCGGTAAACAGACACTTCCAAAACAGCAGCACAAAGGGGAGAAATCAGTGCGTTGAGGATGTCCAATGATTATTGAGCCTTTTCTAATTTAAAGTTTCAGGTAGGCCTACTTTGTGTGTGAAGCACAGGTAATAGCCTAACCCTATTCCAGTGTTGTGAATGCGATCTGCTGATCTAACAGATACAGCGCGTGATTTAGAAACAGCAATGATCTCTATGTTGCACGTCAAAATGAACCCATTTAATGCAAAACTAAATGCATTTCCACACTGATTGTTTAAACTAACAGGAACAAATAGTATTGGAGAAAGTTTTTCGTGCTGTCATGAACGCGACACGCAGCTTGAATTGTGAATGAATGGAGAATGATTGACAGGCGCAGCGGCGGGAAGCGCTGAAGTGAACATAGATTTAACCACGTGAATATTCAACTGTACTTCACATTAAACTATAGAATGGTTTCAAAACATTTATGATATAGTAGGTCTGCTTGTCAACTTTTTAGTGCCTTATAATAGGCTTCCTTCATGGCTTTTGTTGGCTTATAAATTACACAGAATATAGGGCACGCGCAAGATCGGATTTGGATCGGTACCAGCAGGCCGATACCCAATCCAGCTAAAATATGCGATATCGAACCGATATCCGATCCAAGTATCGGGATCGGTGCATCCCTAGTTTTACATTTGGCTTAGAGTGGGAACCCTGTTTTATATTCACTAGCTTTTTCATGCTACTTTCCCTCAGGGCTCGATGCACCAAGTCAGCCCTCACTTTCTGGAGCAAACCCTTGACAAGAAGCTGATGTCCGATCTCAGGGTATTTACACACAGCAAACGCTGACAAACACGCACAAAACACACATTTAAGAAAAACTTAAAAAAAAATTTCTCATTAAATCTCAGAGGAAACGCACTGCTCATGAGCGAGCCAAAGAACTGTACGCTTCAGGAGAATTTTCATCAGGCCGCCGGTGGGCCGACGACGCTCCCAAAGAAAAGGTTGATACATCAGGTGTAAACCTCATCGATTCAGGAGCCTGTGGGGCTTTTGTTCATGGCCTGGAGGATGAGATGTATGGTAGGTTTTTTTAAATCAGCCATTTTGATTGACCACTTTTTTTTGGCACTTTGTATGCTAATTTTTATTGGTATGGCCTTTAACATCTGCCAAAGGGACCACCAATGAAAACTAGTCTTTGAGCTAATTTGGTTACATTTATGTTCTTGGGGAATGTTGATTAATGTACACTGTCCCTTGTTGTGAATTTAATTTAATTTAATTTAACTTCATTCATTCATTCATTTATTTTTGGCTTAGTCCCTTTATTAATCCGGGGTCGCCACAGCGAAATGACGCGGCAACTTATCCAGCATATGTTTTACGCAGCGGATGCCCTTCCAGCTGCAACATATCTCTGGGAAACATCCACAAACACTCATTCACACACATACACTACGGACAATTTAGCCTACCCAATTCACCTGTACCGCATGTCTTTGGACTGTGGGGCAAACCGGAGAACACGGAGAAAACCCGCACGAACGGGGGGAGAACATGCAAACTCCTCACAGAAACACCAACTAACCCACCCGAGGCTTGAACCAGCGACCTCTTGCTGTGAGGCGACAGCACTACCTACTGCGCCACCGTGTCGCCTTTTTTAATTTAACTTACTTAATTTAATTTAATTTCATTTTAATTAAAAAAAAAGGGCCTTGGTACCCTAACACAGTGGTTCCCAAAGAGGCAGTTGCGGGACAATAAGGGGTCTCTTGGTGATTTTCAATACTGTAATTCCTTTTATTCAACGGTTAGAATTACAATGTTTTATCTATAACCTACAGAAGATAAAAAAAATGGTAGTTAAAGGTAAGATAATTGCATAAAAAACAACAACCTGCTAATATTGCATGCAATGTTTGTATATTTATAAACACCTTAGAGCAGGGGTGTCCAAACTCGGTCCTGGAGGGCTGGTGTCCTGGAGAGTTTAGCTCCAACCCTAATCAAACACACCTGAACCTGCTAATCAAGCTCTTACTAGATATACTAGAAACTTCCTGGCAGGTGTGTTGAAGCAAGTTGGAGATAAACTCTCCAGGACACCGGCCCTCCAGGACCGAGTTTGGACACCCCTGCCTTAGAGGATAATGGTGGTCCTGAGTCACTGGCATTGTTTTTTGGGGGCCGTGGGCTGAAAACTTTGGGAACCTCATCCCTAAAACACATTTTTTGTGCCTATGGCTATAAATGGTACTGAATGTGTGTATTTGTGTCCGCATTCAACCCTCCCACCATATCATCTAAAAACACCCCTTTTTTAAAGCCCCTGAAAAAAACACTGTTGATGCAGGTTTGTTTCATGACACTTTATTAATTTGCTGTTGTTTTCCACAGAGGTGCGCATCGCTGCAGTCGAGGCCTTGTGTTCTTTAGCCCAGTCATCACGAAGCTTCGCAGAGAAGTGTCTGGACTTTCTGGTGGACATGTTTAATGATGAAATCGAGGAGGTGCGGCTGCAGTCCATCCACGTGCTGCGGCAGATCTCCACTCACATCACCCTCAGAGAAGACCAGCTGGATACTGTTCTCGCAGTACTCGAGGTACTTTATCCAGAAATAAATAAATAAAACGATATGATTTGGTCCATGCTAATGCAAGAACTGTTTGAAAATTGCAACAAAAAAGGCAAAGGCAATTTAGTAATAAAAATGAATTAAACTATCATATGTACAACAGTGATTCAGCTGTGAATTTAATTGTTTTCATATTTGGTTACTCATTGCAATTTTCCACATTTGAAAATAAATAACTCCTGTTGTAAATGTATATTACTGTTGTAACTTATAGTTAAACAATGGTACTATAGTTGATGTGATAAATACAGTTATTTTAATGAAAATTTTTTATTTATTTTATTTTCTTTATTATTTTTATTTATTTTTTAAACATTATTAATGTTTTTTATACTATTACATTCACTATAAAATAATATATATATATATATATATATATATATTAGAGATGTGCGGATCAGCTGAAATGTCACCTGAATCCATGGCCTCATACTAACCTTTCACCCGCCCGCACATGGTGTATTTCCACACCCGATCGTTTAATTATTCTAATTCTTTGTTTTAAGCATAATGATAGGTCAGCGTGGATCGTTCATTATTAACAGCAGATTCAGTGAGCTAATCTGCGCATCCCTTGCCAGAGACAACATGGAAGGGGCGTACTGTAAATCAAGGCAGCACAGCTCCACACATGCATCTACGAGACTAGACTTAACTTCCAGTGGTATTTTTTTCTGTTCCGATGAATATTAGAACTTAAAGTTCTTGTCTGACTTTAATTTGACTGACCTTTTGATTTAGCACACACATGATGTTTCATATTGGAGGCACTGGTATTGTGGCTTTCATATACATAAAGCGCTTTACAGCCGTTGAATAGCCTATAACATACCCAGCACTTAATTCATCCTCGTTAACCACTTCACTAAAACGCTCCCACTTTACCTCTTTCTTCCTTTTATTTAGTTTTTATTTTTTTAAGTTTATCTCTGATCAGTTTCGCCTCCATTTCTGCTTTAACAAATGGACCTCCACCACACGCATACTTTTTTTTTTTTACAAATTAGCCTGTAAATTAGGGAGGGCCCGTTTGCCTGATGAAAATATATTCAAAACACATTCGTATTTTACAGAATGTGTTTAAAAAATACAAAGGAAAAATCATTAATAATTAATCTCATCCACCCCGCAACACCCGTGAATATAACCGCCATCCGCGCATCACTAATAAATATATATATATATTATACACACCAATAATATATAATAATATGTAATAATATTTGGTATGGTTTAATTTTTTTATTATTTAATTAGTAATAATAGCAGTAATAATATGTTATAAAAATAGTAATAATAAACCGTTTTTCCCTACCTAATATCAGGATATGAATTAATTTCAGGACTCGTCGCGGGACATTCGCGAGGCTCTGCATGAGCTGCTGTGCTACACTAATGTGTCCACTAAAGAGTGCATCCAGTTGGCCCTCCTGGAGCTCCTGAAGAACCTCACCAAATACCCCACCGACCGCAACTCCGTCTGGAAGTCAGTTTCAGTGGCTGCTCCTGTATATTCTCACCCGGGCTCATTCTCAGTGTTTGTGGTTCGTTTATTTTCTCCCTCTTCATTCTAGATGTCTGAAGTTTCTCGGTGCTCGACACCCGACCCTGGTGCTGCCGATTGTCCCAGAGCTGCTGAGCACACATCCATATTTCGACACTCCAGAGCCAGACATGGACGACCCTGCCTGTATCCTAAACATTTACTTATGTGTTTAGAATTAGTGTGAAATTTTGTCTGATTTATATTATCTATCATAAGTGGTTCACATAACGGAATAGAAATCTTATGCAGATCACATAATATATTCAATTCTTGTTTATTTCTATAGTGCCGCTCAACATAGAAGTTCTAGTAAAGTCCAGATTTCAGAGTTATATCATGCAAAGTACAAAATACAAAGTTCATGGTTAAATTTCAAAGGTATAAAAACATATAATATATAACATGTCATGTATACATAGTCAAGTCAGAATTATTAGTAAAGCAGGCTAGGCGGAATAGCGCTATTTACTGATGTTTTGTTGTTAAACTAAGTAAAAATCTACATTAACAATGCTGTAAAACAGTGGTTCCCAAAGTGGGGGTCGGGACCCCTTGGGGGGGGGGTCGCGGGACAATGAAGGGGGGTCGCTTGGTGATTTCCAAAAATCGAATTAATTTTATTAAACCATTAGAATTACCATATTTTATCCATAACTTACTGAAGATAAAAATAGTAGTTTATAGTTACAGCCTTTCATTTTTTTTCTATTGATTGCAACCCTTGGGGTGATTGCGTTATATTAAAGACACAGCAATAGCATCAGATGCAGCAGATTGGTTTTATGGCACCAGGTTAAACTTTCTGGCACATTTATATCACTCACATACATACAAAAAAAACAGGCAAAAAAAAACTTAAACGAAAAATAGACTTGGGGCCTATTGTTGTGTTTGCACCATCGTATGCAAGGTTTTTATTTTTATAACCACCTCAGAGGATATTGTGGGTCGTGAGATACTGTCATTGTTTTTTTTGGGGGGGGTCGCGGGCTGAAAAGTTTGGGAACCCCTGCTGTAAAAGGTCCCTTATGAAACTAAAAATAGTCACATCAATCTCTTGCCAGGAGATTTTAGTGGCTGAACAACACTTCTGTGCATATAACCCATTTGTAACAACAAAATCTACATCAGCTTTGTGTGACTGAAAATATTTTTAAAACAGAGCATTACCTGTCTAACAGAAATACTTCAGCCATGGTGTCGTCCTTCCTCCAGCGTGCAAAACTAACTCCAATATTGATTCAGGATTTTAACAGGTTTTGATTCAGCATTTGTTTTTTACTGCTGTCACTCTCTCATGTGCATGTGAACGCGCAAACGGTGGGTCAGTCTGCGTGAACATGGGTGTGCAGATGTAGAAATCTGTATTTGTTGACAGACAATTTGGGCTACTCATCAGAATTATGGGAATTTTAGGGCTGACAAATATAAATTGGACGAACATTTTTTATTCTCATGCCTTACCCAGAATATAAAAATACATATAAATACTCATTTACTTTAATCAGTATTATTAAAATGTGAAGAGACTTTCAACCAGCACAACAAAAAATTAGTCTACTGCACACCTACTGCACCTTTAAAAAGTATTAAAAAGTCTAAAATGCTATTTTACAAGGTTTTAAATTTTGCATCATTTTTGATTATGCAATGTGTAGTTGTATACTAGTTTGCCTGAATTTAATCAGAGCATATTAGGGTGCTGTAGTTTCTGAAATCGGTATAATCCTACCAGACATCCTGTTGCTTTGTTTACTGCAGTAACCAAGGCAACGCCATTATAGAGTGGAGGAACTATGACGTCATAATAACGGTTTATCATATTATAATCCACGCTCCGTGCACACAGCCCGCTTACCTTAGTAATACACAACAGAAATGAGGCGTGAGGTGGGCGTGAATCTATCAAATGCCTGCAAGTTCCATCAGGGACGCAGAACAACCTTCAATATTCTTTTTTTTTTGTCACGAAGTACAGCGAAAAGCAGCCCATACAGTCACATATGCTATACATTTTAAGGAGTAGTGTAAATATTGCAGTTATTACAGAGTTAAATGTGTTCAGATGTAGAAAAAAGCCGACGAAAAATCCTTTGATCAAATGACAGTTAATATGTATGTATTTTTTTTATAGGTGGGCATAGATTAATTTTTTTTAATCTAGATTAATCTAGATTAAAATGGCTCATTTGAATTCTGCCGAAGGCATTCAGAATATGTGTGCTACCCAAATAATAAGTCTTTGAGAACGGGTTTCTCAAGCCAGGTGACGCATTAGACCAGGGGCTCATCTCCTGTTTCCAAAATGCATCACAAACTGCTTGAGAAACTGTTCTACTATGATAATTGGTGATGAAAATAAATGATGTTCAATAAGATGTACTTGTGTTTACTAACTGTTTATTCAGTTAAACATGAATGTTGAACTGTAGGCCTACATAAGCTCCAAACAGTGATTTCATACTTGCTTTTGATGTACGTACATACAGAAAATGCTGCTTCGCAAAGGCAAGTTCACAGAGCCCTGACGGTGTCAAACATTGAGTATGTTTACATGGGCAACAATACTTTAATATGATTAAAACAATACTCTGATTAAGAGTCTACCATGTAAACAGCGATTTTTGATTACTTATATGCTACCAAAGTCATCATAACTGCACTAAACAGAAATGGAATTGAGACGTGGAGCATATTTTCCGACAAGATCCACACAGGCGGCTGTCAGTAAAGGACTGCACAGACACACACAGACACACACACACACACACACACACACACATCGGGAAATGCGGAAGTTTTTTTTCTTCTCATTTGGCGTGCGTTATAAAATTCCATAACACTCTCACCTGTCCTTACTCAGTTATTTGCGTCTAATACCCCAGTTTGTCACGAAGGCATGAATTAAATGTTCGTGAGTTAAAGTGAAACTGCTCAACTGCAGTTAGAGTCAGGCATCCTGCTGATTTGATTTAGAAGGGCACTTCTTTCCCAGATGGCTCACCGGTCAGGTATACATCCGCGCTAAACTATCAAGGTGAAAGTCATCATACCCTGCGTAGAATAGACCCAGCTCTCACCCAACTTTGAGAATAGATTAACGGCGATATTTTTTTTATCGCGCGATAAGAGTCTCGCGTTAACGCAGCACGTTAACACCGATAACGGCCCAGCACTAATTTTTTTACACATTTATTCACACGTTTGCATAACTGAGAGCAGGAAAGAGACAGACTTCACTGGTAAGCAGTATCTCCATAATATCGTTTAATTAAAATAAATGATCAACAAATTAATCTGTCTTTACAAGTGAAGGCATTATCTACACAATATGAATTCCCAATTAGAAAAATACTACAAACAATAAAATACTCTTCATGAAAATACTTAAATAACAGACAAATCCAGATGCCCAACACAAGCGAGCTGCGGTCCAGACCAGATCAGCTCGATGAAGTATAATGTCTCCGACACCGCCTGTAGTCCCATTTACCAACTTGATAGCAACCGTCTTTATAAAGAAGCGTAACCGATTTAAAAAAATCAAGAGTGTGCTGTAACTGATGTGTTTTATATCATAGAATAAAACGTGAAAGTATCTTGAGTTTGTGTTAGCCACGGACCTTATTTAAGCGATTTAACTGAAATCCCATTGAAAAAACCCATTGACTTTGGGACGAGGGAACCGGAACTGCTAAAATGCTAACTCGCTTCCGGGTTTTTACATACAAATTGACGTCATAGTTCCTCCAATCTATTCCTGCTGTTCTGTAGGCGTCACCTGCTGGAAGAGAGTGAATTAGCATTTATTCAATATATGAATATGTTTTAGTTTAGGTGTAGGTATTTATTTGTAGCATAATGTCACAAAAAAAGATTTTTATGTCATAATTTAAAATTATTCAATCTATTAAAAATCACTATCTGTCCACATTAATGTAGACCTGTGTTGAATCTTTGTGTGGATCATGATGAATCTGTAATTGTTGCATCACCATGTGATAAGAGCATTTTAATTTTTTTCTGGTTTCTAGAATTCCAAAATATGTAATCGTCGAATTCACTAGTAAAAAAAAATGCAGTCGGTCATCCAAAGAGGCGATGAAGTCCTAAAATGTATGGAAAGAGCCTTTGAAAAAGTTTTTAAAACTACTGAATTTCACTCTCTGATTCCTGAATACAGTTGAAGTCAGAATTATTAGCCCCCCTTTGATTTTTTTTGTTTTTTTTTTGTTCTATTTTTAAATATTTCCCAAATGATGTTTAACAGAGCAAGGGAATTTTCACAGTATGTCTGATAATATTTTTTCTTCTGGAGAAAGTCTTATTGATTTATTAATTACTTATTTAAGGTCAAAATTATTAGCCCCTTTAAGCTAATTTTTTTCTCGATAATCTACAGAACAAACCATCGTTATACAATAACTTGCCTAATTACCTTAACCTGCCTAGTTAACCTAATTAACCTAGTTAAATGTCACTTTAAATGTCACTTTAAGCTGTATAGAAGTGTCTTGAAGAATATCTAGTCAAATATTATTTACTGTCATCATGGCAAAGATATTTTAGTTATTAGAGATGAGTTTTTAAAACTATTATGTTTAGAAATGTGTTAAAAAAAATTCTCTCTGTTAAACAGAAATTGGGGAAAACAATAAACAGGGGTGCTAATAATTCAGGGGGGCTAATAATTCTGACTTCAACTGTATACCCTGTGTAAAGGCTCCGCCCTTATTTGGAATCTGGGTGGGGAGCAGCAACAGCTCATTTGCATTTAAAGAGACGGAAAAAGCATTGTGTTTTTGCTTCCACCCAAATAAGGGCATTTGCATACATTTATGGAATAGTAAATGATAGATGAGGTATTTCGATATGAAAGGTATTACATCTGTAACATAATACGACCCCTTTAATAAGTGACAAATTATGTATTTAATGCATTTGCATTGAATCAAAAATTACTGAAACAAATTTTTTTTGAATCTCTAATCTGAAATGAATTTACGTCTTGTTTAATTTGATTATTTCAAACATCTAAAATAGTGTGTACTGAGATGTTGATATTCATATGCTCATTTTCCTGATCTGGCTTTTTTCAGACATCGCTGTTTTAGTTCTGGTCTTCAATGCAGCTCAGTCCTGTCCCACGATGCCTGCGCTGTTCTCGGATCACACGTTTCGGCACTACGCCTACCTGCGGGACAGCTTATCCCACCTCGTACCACACCTCAGGGTGAGAAACATACCTTAGAAACAGTTTTTATTTTCATTTCAGAATAATATACTCTCATGTTCATAAGTCTGGGCTCAGAAAGGACTCGAACCAGTGACCTTTTTGCTTTGAGGCGACAGTGCTAACCACTGAGCCACCGTGTCGCCCCTATTTATTAAAGATTAAAAGATAAAGATAATATTAATGTGTGTGTGTGTGTGTGTGTGTGTGTGTATGTATATATATATATATATATATATATATATATATATATATATATATATATTTTTTTTTATACACTGATGACCATGTATTTTACCGTTTAACTGTTTAATTTCTGTACTAGAATACTCCCCAGAAAACTGTAAAGCACTTTTTATTTCACTTTTATTTTTGCTCTATATGCTTGTAATTTATTATTATTTATGCAGATGTACTGCATAGAAAAAGACTTGATCATCCCAGTCGGTCTAAATGAATAATCTTTCATATCGCAATACATATCATGGCAAAACAAAATATCGCAATGTCGGATTTTTCCAATTTCGTGCAGCCCTACTCAATATAGTGTAAAAATATCATATAGTCGTTTGAACTTTCTATTCCTAAATTTTTTTTTATTTATTCATATATATATATATACATACATATACAGTTAAAGTCAGAATTATTAGCCCCCGTTTATTTTTTTCCCGAATTTCTGTCTAATGGAGAAAAGATTTCTTCAACACATTTCTAAACATAATAAATTTAATAACTCATCTCTAATAACTGATTTATTTTATCTTTGCCATGATGAAAGTAAATAATATTTGACTAGATATTTTTCAAGACACTTCTATACAGCTTAAAGTGACATTTAAAGGCTTAACTAGATTAATTAGGTTAACTAGGCAGGTTAGGGGAATTAGACAAGTTATTGTATAATGATGGTTTGTTCTGTAGACTATCGCAAGAAAAAATAGCTTAAAGGGGCTAATAATTTTGACCTAAAATGGTTCTTAAAAAATTAAAAACTGCTTTTGTTCTAGCCAAAATAAAATAAATAAGATTTTTTTCCAGAAGAAAAAATATTATCAGACATACTGTGAAAATTTCCTTGCTCTGTTAAACATCATTTAGGAAATATTTAAAAAAGAAAAATAAATTCAAGGTGGGGCTAATAATTCTGACTTTAACTGTGTGTGTGTGGGTATATATATATATGCATGTATGTATGTAAATTTAAATATGAAATATGAAGCAGACATCGGTAATCATCAGAAATGTTTTCTTTTCGGTTTAGTCTCTATACTAATCTGGGGTCGCCACAGCGGAATGAACCGCCAACTTATCCAGCATATGTTTTACGCAGCAGATGCCCTTCCAGCTGCAACCCATCTCCGGGAAACATCCATATACACTCATTCACACTCATACACTACGGACAATTTAGCCTACCCAATTCACCTGTACCGCATGTGTTTGGACTGTGGGGGAAACCGGAGCACCCGGAGGAAACCCACACGAACGCGGGGAGAACATGCAAACTCCACACAGAAACACCAACTGACCCAGCCGAGGCTTGAACCAGCGACCTTCTTGCTATAAGGCGACAGCACTACCTACTGCGCCACCGCAGCGTTGAATCACGGGACTTAATTACAATTTTACAATATTTTTGAATGGAAAACATTCATTCATTCATTTTTTTCTTCAGCTTAGTCCCTTATTTATCAGGGGGTACCACAGCGGAATGAACCGTCAATTATTCCAACATATGTTTTACACACCGGATGCCCCTCCAGCTGCAAGCCAATACCGGGAAACACCCATACATTCACACACACACACACACACTCATAAACTACGGCCAATTTAGTTTATTCAATTCCCCTATAGCGCATGTGTTTAGACTGTGGGGGAAACCGGAGCACCCTGAGAAATCCCACACCAACACGGGGAGAGCATGCAAACTCCACACAGAAATGCCAACTGATCCAGCAACCTTCTTGCTGTGAGGCGACAGTGCTAACCACTGAGCTATTGTGCCTCCCTGAATGGAAAACAGCTTTTTTAAATTATAAAAAATAAATGAATAATATTTCTGTTTTTTCCATTTTTTTATTTCATCAGAGACTTCTTTCAAATACCTTAAAGTCTTACCAACCCTAAACTTTTGAACAATAGTGTATGTAATTTAATTCTGTGCAATACACGTTTAAGGACTGTTTTATCATTGCAGTATTTCATTCATTTCTATAATGATTTTCCATTTCTATAATGATTTGGTGTCTCTCAGCTGCCGGGCAGAAAGCAGACGGCTAGTTCAGGTGTGGAGGCGTCCGGTGTGGGTTTAGGCAGTCTGGAGTCTGCAAAGAACTTCCTCCAGGACAGCCTGGTCCGGGTTAGCGCTCTTCAAAACCTGGAAACACCTGGTGCTCAGGATCTGCTGGAGTTTACCATCAGGTATTTTTTTTAAATTGCTATATGTAACAATATTTCACTGTATTTTTTGATCAAATAAATATTGAGCAGAATAGATTTCTTTCAAAAACATTTAAAAATCTTACTGATTCCAAACTTTATAAAGTGTATGTTAAAATGATTTGTGCTACTCATGCAGAGATCTGCTGCGGCTGGGAGAGCTGCAGACTGAGTTGGCCGGATCTGCAGATTTCTGTGCCACGTACCTGCGCTGCCAACTACTGCTAACTAAGGTGAATACAAACATACTACACTACACAGAATCTAATACTGCATTAGCACAGCTACTGGTTTCTAAGCTAAATATAACATAGTATAACATGATTATGATTATTACAGGGTGTCCATGGATCCTTAAGAAGTTTTTAATTCCATATAAAAATAAGGCCTTAATTAGTCTTTAAAAAATCTTAAACCGGGTGTCCGCGGGGTCTTTAAAAAGTATTAAAAGTTAAGTGTTTGACTCCAAAAAAGCATAAATACACTGTAAAACCCAACAGTTAACTTTATCAAATTAATTTAGTGTAAGTTAACTCAAAATGTACTGAAAGTTCATTTAAAATTAAAGTTCTACTCATTTGAAGAGTTTTGAACTCAGTGTTGAAGGTATTGAGTTAATTAAATACCTCATCACTTCAACTTAAATGGATTAAGTTCACAGTACTCATATAGGTTAGTTTTTTAACTCAAATGGTTTGATGCAATCGGTTTCCTCAAACGGTTTGAGTTACCTTAACCTTTTGGGTTTTACTGTGTATATTTATTTTCCTCCCAATATTAACAACGGCATGCTCGATCCAAGCAACTGGTTCGGGCCGGGGCACGTCCGGTTAAGCTTCTTCGTCTGGGTTATGTGACGTAATTTGCGACAAATGCGGGAAGGTGATGTGATGCTCTCCACATATAGCGAAACCATAGAGCAAAACAGATGGGAAAATGTAAGTTTGCGTACTCCTGGTTGGAGAAAGACGAGTTTAAACAGTTGCTGAAAACAACCACGTAATTTATTCTTTCAAGCTTTGTTTCTTCTGAGCTTATCTGAGTTCTGTTGGGTGGTTGTGCTCTATTGATTTATTTAACTACAACTCTTTATTAACAACTGTTTATCAAGTTAAAGGTTTGATATGATAAGAACTTGAAGTGGCGATGAGGTCTTAAAGTTTTCTGAGAAGGTCTTTAAGAAGCCTTAAAAAGGTATTGAAATTATCTTTAGGATTCCTGCATATACCTTGTTAAATCTGCATTTCAAAGGTTGTTAAATCTGCAATCAAACTGACCCCGTAATAAAGATTTTTGGACTTCACTTGTGCAATCAGAGTTCACTGGGATTTCGCTCTTTAATAGCTTATGACCTCTGCTCAACCTGTACATTAGCAGATATGCACCAACTGGTCAGCCCGGGACTGGAATTGGATGATTTTTGGCATGACGGGTGAACGTCATCTGGCCAATTTTAGCCAGCCTATTCTGGTTAACAGCAGCGCAGTATACAATTAAGATTATTAATTATGCCGGCAGCTAGCTCTCTGCAACTCTCACATGGTCGCCCACTGAAGCTAAGCAGGGCTGTGCCCGGTCAGTACCTGGATGGGAGACCACATGAGAAAACTAGGTTGCTGCTGGAAGTGGTGTTAGTGAGGCCAGCAGGGGGCGCCCAACCTGTGGTCTGTGTGGGTCCTAACGCCCCAGTATAAAGACAGGGACTCTATACTGCTCAGTGGGCGCCGTCTTTCGGATGGGATGTTAAACCGAGATCCTGACTCTCTGTGGTCGTTAAAAACCCAGGATCCCAGGATGTTCTTCGAAAAAGAGTAGGGGTTTAACCCCGACATCCTGGCCAAATCTGCCCACTGGCCTCTGTCTATCATGACCTCCTAACCATCCCCATATCATAATTGGCTTTATCACTCTGTCTCCTCTCCACCAATCAGGTGGTGTGTGGTCTGGCGCAATATGGCTGTCGTTGCGTCATTCAGGTGGATGCTGCACACTGGTGGTGGATGAGGGGATTTCCCCCAATGTGTAAAGAGCTTTGAGTGCCCAGAAAAGCCCTATATAAATGTAAGGAATTATTATTATTATTATTATTATTATTATTATTATTATTATTATTATTATTATTATTATTATTAAGGATGGTAATTATTTGTTGATTTTTTTTAATGCAAATTTAGTACCCTAAATTGGTCTTAAATTTCATTCTTTGTGGTATTAATAAGGTCTTAAAAAGTCTTAAATATAACTCTTAGAAACTGCAGGTATCCTGTATTAACATGACTATGATTGCATACATTATCGTTCAATAGTTTATGAAACAAGGTTATATTATGTTGATAATAAATTGCAAAAAAGTTTCGTTACATCACAGGTGTCAAAGCCAGATCCTGGAGGGCCGCAGCTCTGCACTGTTTACTTCTAACTTACCTTTAGGTTTCAAAAAATCCTGTAGGACTCAATTAGTTTGATCAGGTGTGTTTAATTAGTGTTGAAACTAGACTGTGCAGAGCTGCGGCCCTCCAGGAACTGGCTTTGACACCTGTGCCTTACATCCAGTACATCAATTCCATAACATTTTTATATACATAAAAACACCCCTTTAACGTCTAAGAGTATTTCACAATATTACTGCTGTTTGAAATGTGAATCATATGTCAGAACTAATTTCTGATCAAGTTAATGTAGCCTTCTTGAATAAAAGGATTACTTTAAAAAACACAACAAAATTAATAAGCTCAACTATATTAAAAATGGCTAATAATCATATTTTTGAAGGACCTTGTAGCACTGAAGACTGTAGAAATGATGCTGGAAATGCAGCTTTGCATAATAGTAATAAATTACTAAATATTCATTCATTCATTTTCCTTCGGCTTAGTCCCTTTATTCTTCAGGGGTCGCCACAGTGGAATGAACCGCCTACTTATCCAGCATATGTTTTACACAGCAGATGCCCTTCCAGCTGCAACCCAGTACTGGAAAACATCCATACACACTCATTCACACACACTCACATTCACACATACACTCATTCACACTACGGCCAATTTAGTTTATTCAATTCACCTATAGCGCATGTGTTATGTGGGGGAAACTGGAGAACCCAGAGGAAACCCACGCCAACACGGGGAGAACATGCAAACTCCACACAGAAATGCCAACTGACCCAAGCGGGACTCAAACCAGCGACCTTCTTGCTGTTATTTTGACATGATAATACCATTTCACGATTTAAAGCTACATTTTGTTCAATCTCAGGCTCTTCAGGAGAAGTTATGGACCATGGCTGTTCCTCTCTGTCTGAAACAGAACGCCAAAGTTTCAACAGCCACTCGACAGGTTTGTCCTACTGAATTTAATTTAAAGGGAACCTATTATGCAAAAATCACTTTTATAAGGGGTTTAAACACAGTTGTGTGGCAACAGTGTGTGAATATAAGCAGCTTCTAATGGTCAAAATGTATGGATTTAATTTTTTATAATCAGACAGTCTGCAGAAACACTTTGATTGACATTCTCTCTATGTACGTGTCATCAGAGTGGGAAAGCCCCGCCCACTAGTGACCATCTCTCCCTCATTAGCATAGGACGTTAGTCTTGTTTTAAATCTGCCACTATGCTGACACATAGGCATTTGTAGCTCCGCCCTATTTTGAAAAGAGCACAATCTCATTTGAATTTAAAGCGACAGTCACCAAAACGCCACAATTAGGATCAAAGCCCTACACACACTCTAGAGACATCACAGACTTATTTTACATCAATGTAAAAGGGGCATAATAGGTCCCCTTTAAGCACACTAAATAATTGTCAACCGGTGCATCATTGTTGTCAATTGAATTGTCATGTTCAACAGATCCTGGACGAAACCTATAAGCTGGAGTTCCTGTACAGTGGTCTAGAGACGCAGCAGATCGCCACCATTCACAACGTCCGGCTGCAAGCAAAAGCGCTACAGCTCATTCTGACGGCTCGATCCAAACGAGGGTCAGAAATCAATTGAATATATTTGAAATTGTAATGCATTATAACAAGAGATGCATAGATATATTGTAACTCTCATGCTGTGTTCACACCAGACACGGAACACGCGGATAATACGCGCTATTCGCGCATAAATAGACGCACGAAACAAACATTTGAGTTTACTCTCTTCATTCGCGCGTCAAAATCCACTTCATTCGCACGTCAAATTCACTTCAGAACATACGCGGATTCGCGTGATGGCAGGGCTTCTGTCTGCCCAGTGACTGTAGCTTCGTTGCTAAATTGCTAACATGGATTTTATTGAGAATATAACAGTGTTTATGTGCTTTTTATGAAGGTTGAAAAACAGCGTCGATACGTTTGGACCAGTGTCTGAGTCCACTAGATCCTTTCAGAAGTGCACCCAGCACTGTAAGCTCACAAACTCCCCCAGAAACTTAACCTGGATGACGGAGGTTTTCAGCAGTGCTTCTGAATGAGCCGAGCCCAGTTTGATGAACTGTTGTCGGTGTCGGCTGGAGGATTTCCCTCGGGACACCAACAACAGGCGCTACGTCACAATCACGCCCCCACGAGAGCAAGCTTCTGATTGGTTAACGTGGCGTGAATGTCCACTGAAGTTCAGATTTTACAACTTCAACTTCAGCTCAATTTGCGCGTTTCGCGTCATTCGCGCTGTGCCATTCGTGCGTATCACGTCGCAGGATGTCTATTCGCGCCTTTGCATTGACTTAACATGTAAATCACTCGCGCTTGACGCTTCTTCCGCGTCTTGTGTGAACACAGCATCAATCAGTTGGCCGATAATGGATTCAAATGTAAATCTCAAATGTACAGTATAGGGATGGGCGATATGGCCTAAAATCCATATTGCGATATACATTGCAGCCTCTTGCGATAACGATATATATTGCGATATATAAATTATAATAGAACCATTTCAGAACAGGTTACAGAGACCCTTAGGAAAGCCAAACTGCTATTTTTTTGTTAAAGAAATAAAGAAACGTTGCATGTCATTTTGAGAACATTTATTGTGCAAAAGCAAAACTGTAATTAAACAACACAATGTTGCAGATAAATAAACTAAATGTAGTGCCTTTCAGAAAGAAAGACTTTTCTTTTAAGTCCTTGGTTCCTAAATGCCAAGTTGCAGAGAACAAACAAACTGGTGTTTCGTTAAGGAACTTACACTGTACTGAAAATACTTCCAGTATTAAATTAGTCAAATAAAATGGTGTATTGCAGATACTTTAAATAAAAACATATTTCTAACCTGCAGCCAAAGGTAACACATTTGATCTTAAACATTTTGTTCTCCTAATGAAATTAAAACTGGTGTCTTGATCTGCTCTTTCTCTCTCTCTCCCTCTCTCTCTGTCTGCTGTAGTGTTGGTGCTGCTGAGAGATTGAGACGCACCAGACAAAGTTTGCTTATAAAGTAATGCAAAAATGAATACAATTAATATCGAAAGCGAAAGCAGATTCCAGGGAAAAGAGAATGTATTGTCACCCCAAATAATGAGCTGGATCAGTCTATTTAGTCTTCGCGTTCTTCTCAAAGCTGCTATAAAGGCAGAACAACAGTTCTGTATCCAGCGCGTCTTTGTGGGTCTGCATGCAGAGCATGCGAGTCTGTGGCAGAGTGTTCTCAGTTTCTCGCGAACACAGAACCGGGCCGCCCCAATAATATATCGTCCGCCAGGTAAAATCTGTGTGGGAAACGCTGTGTGGGAATCTGTGTGACAAGCCACGATATGCCATGCATGAGGCTCGCAAGTTGTGCGACACGTCGCCATTCGGTGCCATGCGTTGCTTAGTGCTGTTGTTGAGAGCGTCAGCGTGTGCTACAGTCACAATAGATTTCCAACGTAATACACCATACGTTAGTGAAGAGCATGTTGTTTTACCATGGCCGAGTGAATTAAGTTATCAATCGAGCTTATTAAAAAAGAAAATATGCGAGCGAAATGGTCGCACTGTCGAGCCCTGTCCATGTTTATTCAAGATGATGCGTTGCCGCCGGCTGCAGCTCGTTGCACTTAATTTCGCGGGTAGATTGCGTCATCAAACATGCATTATCGCGATAGTGCAATAGAATTAGAATCCCTATCGTTGGCCAATTTTGTATCGTTTATATTGCATATCGTTTATATCGCCCATTACTAGTACAGTATTGATATTAAGCCGATATGAATAATGCCCCAAATTTTATTCTTGAAGTCCACTTAAAAACAGAATTTACCAATGTTTATTTGCTAGCTCACTTTGTTATTCTTAAGGTGAATAATTGATCTGTGCAAGTTAATCCACAAAAAAAATGTGTTTGTTTTGGTAATCTTCAATCAAAGTCTGAGCATTTACTTCCACGTCCTTCTGTTGACATCAGCCTGAGTGCTTACCAACTGCATATTAATACCTTCTCTTACCGTTTGCATTTTAGGGAATGATGTGCAAAAGAAAGCCTCGCCCCCTACTCAATATTCAGTTTCAGTTGGAAATACATCAACATAGTGAAATCAAAGTATCAGCAGCTTCCGTTTCATGCAGACTTGAAAGATAAACCCCGTCTTGTTTCCGAGGGGGTCCCTACATACAAAACCAAATAAACATAACACACATGTAGAAAAGAAAATAGTAACATTAACAAATACGATCACAACATGCAACACAATACGGTGGACACCGCACTACGGTATTAACACATTAAACAAACACGTTAAGCTGCTTTGACACAATCTACATTGTAAAAGCGCTATATAAATAAACATGAATTGAATAAAAAATAAACATATTTTTATATTTACCTACCATTTATACAAATAAACATAAATACAAAGAAAAATTATACCGATAAGATCACAAGTGGGATTTGATTTAATGATTAAAAGCTTATGAATAGGGACAGACAGAAACTGCAGACATGTTTGTGCTATTTCTGTTTGGTACAAAATTTGTGAATTTATGCAGAATAATATTGAGAGTATAGGAGCTGAAAACATAACAACAAATTACTTTTGAACTTTTGTTTAGAGTTTACAATGCAAATTCAATTAGAACCGCTTGTTTGGTAAACAAAGTAAGTCTCTCGTAAAATATGTCTACAAAAAATACAGAAACTATTTACAGATTAGAAACATTTGCATATTAGAAACATTCGCATATTAATCAATAAAAATACTGAAATTGATACAAAACCTTACACACATATACATGAGTAAATAAATAGACTCAATAATGGGCTCAAAAATACCTATTTATGGGGAATAAAAATCACAAACCTGACACTTTCTGAAACAAAAAAGACAGCTATTGGCCAACAGGGGTTAAAAAATACATTGGCTCATCAGATATTGGCAAAAATCCAATATCATTCCTACTTCTGACAAAATACAATATCAACATTTGTAAATCTGATCATCTTTATTTCTCCACATAACAGAGTCGATCGAGTTCTTGGTGTTTGTGAGAAATTCCTGCAAGACGTGGAGTCGTTTCAGAGGTATTACACTGTTTATGCTGTATAAATGTTGTGATTATGTGGAAAATCTCTGACTGTTTTCGTGCTTTTTTCCCCTCAGGCTCTTCATGACAGAGTTGCCCCATTTTCAGGACAGTTTTGTGGAGAAGCTTCTGGAGTTGATGCCTCGGCTGACAGCCTGCAAACCTCTTGACCTGGTCAAAATCCTTCAAACCACACTGCGGCAGAGCAGATGCATCCACCTCAAACTACCTGAGCAGGTATATTCAGCTTCAGAGATGCTCCAGGAAAAATAGCTGTATAATTTTTATTTTTATTTGGTATAAAACACTATTTTAACAATGCAAAAAAAGAGGAAAAACAAATACAGAGAGATTTTGTTTATAAGCATGTCACAATTAAACTGTATATTATACTTGGCTATGATATATACACTATTCATTATACCATATACAGTTGAAATCAGAATTATCAGCCCTCCTGAATTATTAGCCCCTCTGTATATTTCTTCTTTATATATTTTCTTAATCTTTGCCATGATGACAGTACATAATATTTGTTTAGGGAGGAGCTATCATTCCTTTAAGGCACATGTGTCAAAGCCAGTTCCTGAAGGGCCGCAGCTCTGCACAGTTTAGTTCCAACCCCAATTAAACACACCTGATCAAACTAATTGAGTGCTTTAGGCTTGTTTGATACCTACAGATAGGTGTGTTGAAGCAGGGCTGGAACTAAACTCTGCAGGGCTCTGGCCCTCCAGGAATTGACTTTGACACCCCTGCTTTAAGGCAAGGCTATCAGTCCATTAGGGAGGAGCTATCCTTCCTTTAGGGCGGGGCTATCAGTCCATTAGGGAGGAGCTATCATTCCTTTAGGCTGGGGCTATCAGTCCATTAGGGAGGAGCTGTCATTCCTTTAGGGCGGGGCTATCAGTCCATTAGGGAGGAGCTATCATTCCGTTAGGGGGGGGGGCTATCAGTTCTTTGGCGTGGAGATATCAGTTCTTTAGGGCAGGGCTATTAGTCCTTTGGGGTGGAGCTATCAGTCCTTTAGGATGGAGCTATCATTCATTTAGGACGGGGCTATCAGTTTATTGGGGTGGAGATATCAGTTCTTTAGGGCGGGGCTATTAGTCCTTTGGGGTGGAGCTATCAGTCCTTTAGGATGGAGCTATCAATTATTTAGGGCAGGGCTATCAGTTCTTTGGGGTGGAGATATCAGTTCTTTAGGGCGGGGCTATTAGTCCTTTGGGGTGGAGCTATCAGTCCTTTAGGATGGAGCTATCAATTATTTAGGGCAGGGCTATCAGTTCTTTGGGGTGGAGATATCAGTTCTTTAGAGCAGGGCTATTAGTCCTTTGGGGTGGAGCTATCAGTCCTTAAGGGCGGAGCTATCAGTTCTTTGGGGTGTAGCTATCGGTCCTTTAGGGCGTGGCTATCAGTGCGTGTCTCATTTCTGCTTTGATATCATCTATTCTTGAATATTCCTTCATTTTTTTAGCAACACCGGTCTGTTCCCAAAGAATGAAATTTCATTCATTCATTGACATTTTTCTCATTTCAGGACCATTTCAAGGGGATGTAGGTCATCAAAACAGAAAAAAGGACAATTTTGTGTTTCATGGCGACTTTTAGTGAAAAATAAGGTGGATAGGTCATGGAAAGTCAGCTTTTTAGTCAGTGGAAAACAGGGAAAAGTCTGCAAATTTGACATTTTGCTTAGAGTGGGAACACTGTTGTTTGCAAAGGTTTATTGAATTATCCTTTTATTTGTCAGATCCACAGGGCTTCAGCGACTATTATCGAGCCGACGGGAGAATCTGACAATCCTCTGAGATTCACCTCAGGCCTGGTGGTGGCGTTAGATATCGACGCTACTCTTGAACATGTGCAAGACCCACAGACAACCGTCAAAGTGCAGGTCAGAGTCTTTAACCTCTTCTATTTGAACATTGACATTAAAAAACAACTGTATGTTAATAAGCTCAGCCGTTTTTAAAGAAAAACTAATAATCAGATCATCAAATTTCTGAAGGATCATGCGACACTGATGACTTGAGTAATGATGCTAAAAATTCAGCGTTTACATAACCGGAATAAATTACTATTTCCTAAATTTTCAAATAGAAAACCTGAAATTCTGATTCTTGACTGTATTTTTGATCAAATAAATGCATAACTGGTAAGCATTATACGATGATCATCCATGATTTTTATTTTTGGCCTTTTTGGTGTTCATCTTGTTCGATAGATGCAACACTGTATATTGTTTCATCACAAGAATAAAAGGTGATATTTCTGTTTAGTTTGATCTCTGTATTAAGAACAAACCAAACTGTGGCCCTTTTTAGATAATGTCCAGCCTATAAATATTCATTCACTAATGGTCAATATGATGTGTAGTACCCGGATGAACCTGTGCTATAGGTTTTATAAGTTGTCATTTACTAATAACATCACTTGGAAGCCACTGAATGATTCCCCACTCATATTAATTGAAAGGGGAAAAGAAACCAATTGTGTGACTTGTGTAAGAATATTTTAACTACAAACCATTTTTATAGACTACATATTTTTCAATGATATTAGAGAATTTTTTTTTTATTCTGAAGATATTTTAAGGGAAATATATCTCCTTAAAATATCACAGAATTTTAGAATATTGATCACTGACTAAATCAAAAGTACTTACTGTATATGACCTTTTTTATTATTGTCATCTGTATGTTTTTAGCGTAATGCATGCTTATTAGGAAATCGGTACGTTTGTAAATTATATATTTAATTTATAATTAATATTTAATATATAATATTTTTTCTTTATTTAACCAGAATAGACTCTCTGAGATCTTTCTGAGGAGTGTTGTGGCAAAAATGAAGAGTAGTTTACAGGACAAACTACACAATAAGAGCACTAAAAACAAGTTTGGATGGACTGTTTATTTATTTATTTATTTTTTGTTTTTGTAATTATTTGATTTTTTTTTGGTTATCATTTGTATAAAAATTATTACAGATTGTATAGAAGTTTTTGTTTTGTGCTTATAACAAAACTGTTATGAAGTACAAATCATACAATCACCCTCCATTTGCTGAGTGATTGTCTTAAAATGATGCAAAGACACCAATTTATGTAATTTATTACCAATGTTGCCATTAAATAAATAAATAACTTGGAATGTCATGACTGAGCAAGCAGAATCAAGTTTTTCATAGAGCCGTATAATAAGTGAAAATTAACACATTGCAGGAAGAATTTACCACTACAAATTAATGTAGTTACAGGTACAATTCATGAACATTATTCAAAGTTGTTCTTGGTCGTCCCACAGGTTTTGTATCCAGATGGACAGTCTCACATAATCCACCCCAAACCTGGAGATTTCAGGACTCCAGGACCAGGCCGTGTGCGGCTGATCACTCAGGTTTATCTCTCTCATTCTGCATGGACAGGTGGGTTTCCTTTAGAAATATCTTTTTCTGATTATAATTATAAACATGTCATCTGCAACGGGTTTAATTGCATCTAAGGTCACAAAAACATCGTAATTTACTCAGAATATGCATTTAATATTAGAATCCTTTTGATTTGATACAGTTTGTTTGAATCAATTCAGGACTTATGGAGATATTATACAAAAAATACTTTTATAAGGGGTTTAAACACAGTTGTGTGGTAAGAGTGTATACATATATCCAGCTTCTAATGGTCAATTCTAATGGTTAATGCATTTTTGTAATCACACTTGATAAAAACAGTGTGCAGAAACACTTTGATTGACATTCTCCCTTTGTCGTGTCATCAGAGTGGGAAAGCCCCGCCCACTTGTGACCATCTCTCCCCCATTAGCAGAAACAGTCCTGAGTGAGAAGCAGCCGACTGCCATTAGAGTTTTGAATCTGTCACTATGCTGACACATAGGCATTTGTAGCTCTTTATGCACCATTTATTATTATTTTTGTTTAATTTTTCAAATAAATCAGAGCAAAAAGCACTTTCAAATGACACCATAAAACAAAAGGACATACAATATAAGTACCAAGGTCACCAGATACAATCTTATTTACATTCATAAGTATTTATGTTTGATCAGATATCATACAAAGTTCTGTTAAGGGTTACATATCAAAGATTGAAGATCTCTTGTTGGGGGATTCCAGATACATATAAAAAGAGCACAGTTACAATTGAATTCAAAGCTACAGTCACCAAATCGCCACAATTAGGATCTAATCCTAAAAGGGTCAGTTTCAGAGAGTTACAAACATTATCTGTGTGGTATTTTGAGCTGAAACTTCACACACACACACACTAGGGACATCAGAGACTTGTTTTACTTCTTGTAAATCACTTCTTTTATTGTCATATCACCCAAAGCATACTTTAAAGACAATATACATTTGAATAGAAATACAGTATACAAAAATTGACTATAAACATGTTAGATTTGTTAAACAACCCCTAATAAATATGTAAGTAAATAAATAAATATGTACACACAATACACACACACATACAGACACAAGTAGTGTGCAAGATAAAAATATTTACACAAAACACATTCAATATATACATATAATTTGACTTGAATGATTGATGTAGGCAGTATTGTTTTATTGGCATCTTTATGCACCATTTATTATTATTTTTGTTTAATTTTTCAAATAAATCAGAGCAAAAAGCACTTTCAAATGACACCATAAAAACAAAAGGACATACAATATAAGTACCAAGGTCACCAGATACAATCTTATTTACATTCGTAAGTATTTATGTTTGATCAGATATCATACAAAGTTCTGTTAAGGTTACATATCAAAGATTGAAGATCTCTTGTCGGGGGATTCCAGATACATATAAATAAAAGCATCACAATTAAATAAAAACATTACATTTTTTCTCAGCATACCTCCCCTGTATTATGGACTTTTTTTCTTATAAAAAACTTTGCAGACTGTTTACATTGTAGGCCATCTACATTACAAACTGCACATAAGATATTTTATGAAAACCCACATACAGAGTGTTCGCGGGGTCTTAAAAATTCTT
The DNA here is from genome assembly GCA_903798195.1 of Danio kyathit. Taxonomy (NCBI): domain Eukaryota; kingdom Metazoa; phylum Chordata; class Actinopteri; order Cypriniformes; family Danionidae; genus Danio; species Danio kyathit. The sequence goes on along the minus strand of LR812536.1, from coordinate 6,384,759 downwards.
AAAATTTTCAAAGACATTCAAATATTTAAGTAAACTTTAATAAATAAGTAAAGTTTGACAAAAGACACATTTACTAACTCTATTTACCAATTTGGTTTAGTTATCTTCCTTACAATAACATTTGTTCATAAGTTCTCCATTTGTTTATAGTTTCCTGGTGAGGACACTGGTCTGGACACACTGTTTATTATAGTTTATTAGCATTTTTAAAACTAAGAAAAGTAATGCTGAAAAAATGTATATGTATATTTCATGAGTTTGCTTGTTTTTACACATTATTTAAAATATTTGGCTAAGATATAGCTTAATTAGAATTTTAATAGGGCAAGTAAAAACATTTTCCACTAGTCATTAGAAAAAAAAGAGCATTTTACCCTGTACAAGTCTGAAATTTCATTCATAATGGTCTTAAAAGGGTCTTAAAGTCTTAAATTAGACTTAGTGAAACTTGCACAAACCCTGCACATATGACCTGTTTTTACAGATGTCAGCATTTTTGGTCAAGAATCATTTTGCAGAAGCTCTTGTCCTTGAATAAAACAATGTTACGAACACAAATCCTTCACTGCTGGTAGCGAACAGCATGAGCCCTCACAGCTCCACAGATATAAATAGAACTGCATCTAGTCCAACAAGACGGCATATTGCTTGAGTTATTTTCTATCTGTGAGTGTCTGCATGACCAGATGAAGGCTAAATGTATGCTAAATCTTATGCACTCTTGGACTCTAGTCGCATTTTCACTGTACTAAGAAATCCAAGTATGAAGTACGAGTGAGCAAAAACTACAACATGGATCATTTTTGTTTTTCCATTTAGTTTATACAATTTTGAATGCATGTTTGCACCAAAAATATTAAGTGGTTTGAAACCGACAAATCTAGAGCACCAACAGACAGCGTAAGTGTTCACACAACATGTTTCTTGTTAAAAAGGCAGTGTCTGTAAAACTATGCATAGTTTGTATTTTTAAAATACACTTGCTTGCACCTTGTCTTTTATGGTCATCCATTAATAGGTGCAGGAATGCAAACCTTTATTTAATATCATGATTTTGAGAACCACTCAATATCCCTCATAACAATGAATGAACATTATAACCAGTTGGATTAATAAATTAATAAAGAAAAACTTGACCCCCACTTTATTAGGTACACCTGTCCAACTGCCCGTTAATGCAAATTTCTAATCAGCAAATCACATGGCAGCAACTCAATGCATTTAGGCATGTAGACATGGTCAAGACGATCTGCTGCAGTTCAAACCGAGCATCAGAATGGGGAAGAAAGGTGATTTAAGTGACTTTAATGGTGGCATGGTTGTTGGTGCCAGACGGGCTGGTCTGAGTATTTCAGAAACTGCTGATCTACTGGGATTTTCACGCACAATCATCTCTAGGGTTTACAGAGAATGGCCCGAAAAAGAGAAAATATCCAGTGAGCGGCAGTTCTGTGGGCGCAAATGCCTTGTTGATGCCAGAGGTCAGAGGAGAATGGCCAGACTGGTTCCAGCTGATAGAAAGGCAACAGTAACTCAAATAACCACTCGTTACAACCGTGGTCTGCAGAAGAGCATCTCTGAACACACAATACATCCAACCTTGAGGCGGATGGGCTACAGCAGCAGAGGACCACTCCGGGTGCCACTCCTGTCAGCTAAAAACAGGAAACTGAGGCTACAATTCACACAGGCTCATCAAAATTGGAGACTAGAAGATTGGAGAAACGTTGCCTGGTCTGATGAGTCTCGATTTCTGCTGCTACATTCAGATGGTACAGTCAGAATTTGGCATCAACAACATGAAAGCGTGGATCCATCCTGCCTTGTATCAACTGTTCAGGCTGGTGGTGGTGGTGTAATGGTGTGGGGGATATTTTCTTGGCACACTTTGGGCCCGTTAGCACCAATTGAGCATCGTGTCAACACCACAGCCTACCTGAGTATTGTTGCTGACCATGTACATCCCTTTATGACCACAGTGTACCCATCTACTGATGGCTATTTCTAGCAGGATAACGTGCCATGTACGTGCGAATCATCTCAGACTGGTTTCTTAAGCATGAAAATGAGTTCACTGTACTCAAATGGCCTCCACAGTCACCAGGACTCAATCCAATAGAGCACCTTTGGGATTTGGTGGAACGGGAGATTCGCATCATGGATGTGCAGCCGTCAAATCTGCAGCAACTGTGTGATGCTATCATGTCAATATGGAGCAAAATCTCTGAGGAAAATTTCCAGCACCTTGTTGAAGCTATGCCACGAAGGATTAAGGCAGTTCTGAAGGCAAAAGGGGGTTCAACCTGGTACTAGTAAGGTGTACCTAATAATGTGGCTAATGAGTGTATGGTTTGATTAGTTAGTTATGGAAAAAAGCTCTTACATCCAGTGTTGTTCATATTCATGATTGTGTTTATTTATGTAGCACCGTGGTTCTGCAGGACTTGATGTTTCGTTCCACTTTATGTCCACACGTGTAGTAAAATGAAAAAAAAACTCGACTTCAGCTTGATTTTTTTGATAATTTTTGAATGAACGGTGCATCTCACGTATGTTTATTTCCTCTTTCAGAGCCATGTCAGATTGAAGTGCGTCTGCTTCTGGCCTACAGCTCCAAAAGCAGTAAACTGTCCTCCTCTAAACCCGCGTGGAACGAGAGTATGGACGGCCTGCCCACCAGCGAGAGCTCCATCGAGGGCACAATACACCTCAGCAAACCCGTCAAAGTGTTCATCATGCCCAAACCAGCCCGCCGCTGACACTGGAGCCCAGGCAAAACACACAACTAGTCTAAGATTTTTGAATGTGTATTTTGCTCAACAAGACCGCATTTATTTGATCAGAAATACAATAGAAAATTCTGAAATATTATTACAATTTTGTAATAATTGTTTTCCTATATAATGTGGTGTACATTTTAATTTATTTCAGAGATTTAATGCAGAATTTTCTGTGTCACGTGATGCGTCAGAAATGATTCTAGTATAAGAAATATTTTTATTATTATTATTAATATTACTATTATGGTTGAAATCTGGGCTGCTTCATATTTTTTGTGGAAACTGTATACTGTTAAAAAATATATATTCAGTTTGATTCATCAAGGACACTTTAAACGGTTCAAGAGTGAAAGCAAAATAAATTAAAGACATGTATAATGTTATTTATAATAATATATTTATATTTGACATCATATATCTTTAATTTGTTACTTTGCTTTCACTCTTGTGTACGTGTTTTTGTGACATACGACACAAATCTATATAATGACATAGGTATGACACAGGTAATACAGGAAGGTGGTGAATTATGAGGTCATTGCTGACGTCCTCATTTCTCAAAAAGCTTGTAAATCACACAGAAGGAGTTTTTTTCAGAAAGTAAAACTACACAGTTTCCTGTGAGGGTTGGGTTTAGGGGTAGGGTGGGGTTAGGGCAATAGATAACACAGTTTGTACCTGTGTAACCTGTGTAATGTCCCCACAATTCACAAAAACAAATGTGTGTGTTGTGTTATTTGGAGCTTTTTCATCAAATTATCTTAAAAATCCGTCCTAGAAGGTTTCCACAAACAAAATTATGAAGCAAGAACAAATATTGTCACCATTAAATATTATAAGAATGATTAATAACCAGTAATTATCATAATAAAACAGTAAATGAGCATATTAGAATGATTTATAAGGGATCCTGTGACATTGAAGACTGGAGTAAATTCAGCTTTGAATCACATGCATAAATCACATTGTAAAACATTAAAATCAAACAGTTTGATGTGACAATATTACTGTTTTATTGTAATTTTTGGATCAAATAAATGCACTCTTGCTGAGCAGATAAAAACTATCCTTATAATAAACTTTTGAGCTGTAGTGTACATACATGCAATTATACAGCCAACACAAAAATCTGATGTTTTCACTGTTGTTTTATCCAAAATAAACCATTTTGTTCATTTGTATCCCTTGTGTATGTGACATTCTCAAAGCACAGCTGTTTAATGATTATAAAGCAAATAACATTTTCACTAACACAAAGAAAACAGTCCAGAGTCCAAATGATGAGGCTTATATTAAGAAAACAGTGTTGGTTTGAAAAGTAAGGCACATTAAACACTGTAGTAAACGTAATTCACAGGTTGTATTAATGTTGTCTTCAGCAGGTGGAGTGGAAAACACCACCAACTTTTTCTCCTTTTCCTGCTAAAGCGTTGTATTCTCTAACAGCCTGCTCTGTCTGAAACACCCGGACATCCACTCCTTGCTTCTTCACGTAATCTAAGGTGGACGGAGGAACCTAAAACACAACAAATAAGCTGATTAGCAGGTTTAAAGGCGGAATATGTAAGAACTCTAGTGGCCAAAATGACACGCTGTGCCTTTAAGTATTGAAATATACAGGCGACGGTTCAGCAGATTCCCACAGTTACTGTACCTGCAGAGCTTCACTCATCCCTCTTCCTATGACCAGCGTCTGCACTCCTTTCCTCAAAATCTCCTCCAGGTCAGATGGCTGGACACCTGGATGATGCTGAAAGTATAGATGCACTTCAGTAAGTCATATTTAAAGGGATAGTTCACACAAAAATGAAAATTATTCACTCATCCTCCACTTGCTCCAAACCTGTTGTAGTTTCTTTCTTTAAAAAAAACTATTTTGGATTAAACAGCCATTGACTTCCACAGTATTTTTTGTTTCTACTATGGATTTCAATGGCTGCTTTTATCCAGCATTCTTCAGAATATCTTGTTTAATGTTCAACAGAAGAAAGAAACTCCTAAAGGTCGAGTTTGAGAAAATGGTAACTTTTTATTTGTGGGTGAACTATCCCTTTAACACAAGCAGTGTTTTTTAGTCTTTACAGGCAGTGCAGAATTATTAGGCAAGTTGTATTTTTGAGGATTAATTTGATTATTGAACAACAACCATGTTCTCAATGAACCCAAAAAACTCATTAATATCAAAGCTGAATATTTTTGGAAGTAGTTTTTAGTTTGTTTTTAGTTTGAGCTATTTTAGGAGGATATCTGTGTGTGCAGGTGACTATTACTGTGCAGAATTATTAGGCAACTTAACAAAAAACTAATATATACCCATTTCAATGATTTATTTTCACCAGTGAAACCAATATAACATCTCAACATTCACAAATATACATTTCTGACATTCAAAAACAAAACAAAAACAAATCAGTGACCAATATAGCCACCTTTCTTTGCAAGGACACTCAAAAGTCTGCCATCCATGGATTCTGTCAGTGTTTTGATCTGTTCACCATCAACATTGCGTGCAGCAGCAACCACAGCCTCCCAGACACTGTTCAGAGAGGTGTACTGTTTTCCCTCCTTGTAAATCTCACATTTGATGATGGACCACAGGTTCTCTATGGGGTTCAGCTCAGGTGAACAAGGAGGCCATGTCATTAGTTTTTCTTCTTTTAGACCCTTTCTTGCCAGCCACGCTGTGGAGTACTTGGACGCGTGTGATGGAGCATTGTCCTGCATGAAAATCATGTTTTTCTTGAAGGATGCAGACTTCTTCCTGTACCACTGCTTGAAGAAGGTGTCTTCCAGAAACTGGCAGTAGGACTGGGAGTTGAGCTTGACTCCATCCTCAACCTGAAAAGGGCCCACAAGCTCATCTTTGATAATACCAGCCCAAACCAGTACTCCACCTTCACCTTGCTGGCGTCTGAGTCGGAGTGGAGCTCTCTGCCCTTTACCGATCCAGCCACGGGCCCATCAAGACTCACTCTCATTTCATCAGTCCATAAAACCTTAGAAAAATCAGTCTTGAGATATTTCTTGGCCCAGTCTTGACGTTTCAGCTTGTGTGTCTTGTTCAGTGGTGGTCGTTTTTCAGCCTTTCTTACCTTGGCCATGTCTCTGAGTATTGCACACCTTGTGCTTTTGGGCACTCCAGTGATGTTGCAGCTCTGAAATATGGCAAAACTGGTGGCAAGTGGCATCTTGGCAGCTGCACGCTTGACTTTTCTCAGTTCATGGGCAGTTTATTTTGCACCTTGGTTTTTCCACACGCTTCTTGCGACCCTGTTGACTATTTTGAATGAAACGCTTGATTGTTGGATGATCACGCTTCAGAAGCTTGGCAATTTTAAGAGTGCTGCATCCCTCTGCAAGATATCTCAATATTTTTGACTTTTCGGAGCCTGTCAAGTCCTTCTTTTGACCCATTTTGCCAAAGGAAAGGAAGTTGCCTAATAATTATGCACACCTGATATAGGGTGTTGATGTCATTAGACCACACCCCTTCTCATTACAGAGATGCACATCACCTAATCTGCTTAATTGGTAGTAGGCTTTCCAGCCTATACAGCTTGGAGTAAGACAACATGCATAAAGAGGACGATGTGCTCAAAATACTCATTTGCCTAATAATTCTGCACTGCCTGTATATTGTTACTGTACATCGGTTTATTTATTGTTCTAGGACATGAAAAAGGGTAATAAGAAAATTAAATGTATTTAAAACAAAAAGTTTTTAATTCATCAAATGAACAAAAGTGCTATTCAGCTTTCAATTAGATTTTTATTTGTAAAAATTGTCATGCAAAAATATTATATCTGACACCATTTGTTGTCATGATTTACAGAAAAATACAGTGCTCAGCATATATAAGTACACCCCTCACAAATCTCTCTTTTAAATTCATATTTTAAAGCTATACAATTATATTATTATTAATAATAATATTATATTATTATTATATTTATACTATTATATTTGTGCATATACATTAGATTAGTCAGTACTGAAGCCAAATCTGGAGCTTATCTAACAAAATAACTTACGATAATGGTCCAAAAACTAGTATAGCCAAATTTGTGTTATAGAAAAAGATGAAATACAAATTTAAAAAAGAGGAAAAATCCAGAGAAACTAAAAAATTGAAAAATTTAGTTGAAATTTTGTAGGTTGTAACTTTTTTTTGCAATATTTCGCTTGAATTTAATTGAATTATTTTTCCATTTCTAAATATGTTTGATGACTAAAATATTATTTTAATAAATATACCTCCTTTAATAAATCTGTTTTGTTTAAATGCACCAAAATACATTGCCTATATTCACTGAGAAATTAATAAAAATATTCATTTTCAAAATAAGGTGTACTCAATTATGCTGAATTCAATCATCTGTTGAGCTGCATCCCAATCATCACAAATACTGCAGAACACCTACTGGAACCCACATGGACCCAAGATTCTCAGAGAAATCAGTCAAGTTTGGTGAAGGAAAAGTCATGGATTGGGGTTACATTCAGTATGGGGGCGTGCGAGAGATCTGCAGAGTGGATGGCAACAGCAACAGCCTGAGGTATCAAGACATTTGTGCTGCCCATTACATTATAAACCACAGGAGAGGGCAAATTCCTCAGCAGGATAGCGCTCCTCCTCATACTTCAGTCTCCACATCACTACACTCCACAAGTTCCTGAAAGCAAGGGAGGTCAAGGTGCTCCAGGATTGGCCAGCCCAGTCACCAGACATGAACATTATTGAGCATGTCTGGGGTAAGATGGAGGAGGCATTGAAGATGAAGACAAAGAATCTTGATGAGCTCTGGAAGTCCTGCAGGAACGCTTTCTTTGTCATTCCAGATGACTTTATTAATAAGTGATTTGAGTCATTGCAGAGATGTATGATGCAGTCCTCCAAGCTCATGATGGAGTCAGACACAATATTCATTCTTTCTCCACTGCAGCATGACTTTATATTCTATACTGGACATTATTTCTATTAAGTGACAAGACTTTTGTCTAAGCAAAGTCAGACCTTACTGACCTAATGAAATCATTAAAAATCAAGACATGATCATATTTTATTTTGGTCAAATAAGTGTAATCTAGAGGCCTTTGCCTTTCATATAAGCCACTTCTGATGCCAAATGATCAACTAGAAGTCAAGTTATTATTTGCTGTTCATAAAACTTGGATAGGCGACAAGACTTTTGTCAGGTAGTCTATATAAAATCACTTGTAAGGTATTGCACTGGACCATTAAATGACTTATAAGGGTAATTCTTTTGAACTTGAGATTTAAACATCAAAAGCTGAATGGAGCTCTCTGTTGATGTGCAGTTTGTCAGAATAGTCCATTTTAATTGTCAGTTTATTGTCAAATCTTTTGACTAAGATACTTGAAAATTAAAATCTGAAGTTTTAAAAAGCAGTGCATATTATTAATAAGAAGTAAAATGTTGACATACTTGCAAAATAAAATTTACAAAACGTTTGGTAACACTTTATTTTGATGGTCCATTTGAGTATTAGTAGACCGTCTGCTTAATATCTGTTGATACTGCTGCTAAACCGACATTTAACTGACTATAAGAAACTTTGCACGTACATGTCAACTTACACTAACCCCAACCTAACAGTCTACTTATAATCTACTGGGAAATAGTTAGCATGCAGATGCAATGTAGCTTAAATTCAACACACGGACCATCAAAATAAAGTGTGACCAAACGTTTTCATTGATTTTTACATTCTGATTTTTGTCATTAAAGAAAATTAGATCTTTTTTTTTTGTACTCCAACAATTTATTGTTGACTACTCCTACAAATACACACCTAGTTTTGTGGTCCAAAGTCACATTTAACATGGACATCTAAAATGGGACGTGTTTTTAATGTGAATTACTTTAGTATTATTCGTTTGATTCCTAGGGAGGAATTCATGAACCAGTCAACTGTGAACCTTGATGCAGTGAAAGTGACTTCTGTCTGTTAAATGCACAGCTAAATAGTATGTTACAGTGAATTGCAGATATTATGACAAAAAACTGAGGCTGATCTCACATTTGTGCCGGTTTCACGCCAGTCCCAGGCACGGCTGCCACCAGGCCACACTTTACAGTCTTTATAGGATGTGGAGCAACCTTTGACCTTCATGTGGCCCCAGGATAAGGAAGCAATTTCTGGAGACGACATGATCTGCTTTCCTGTAACAGTGTAGAGGACAAATCACATTAGTTAAGTAAGTCTGGACTTTTTATATAGCATTCTGCCATACTATATGGAAAAGTACTATGCTATTTATATAGTTACTTGGAGTGTAAATACAATAGTACAATCTGGCAACATCATTGTACAGTGTTTTAAGATATATCACATTAATTCAGTAAGTCTGGACTTTTTATTTAGCATTCTGCCATACTATATGAAAAAGTACTATGCTAATTCTATAGAAACTTGGAGTGTAAATACAATAGTACAATCTGGCAACATCACTGTACGATGTTTTAAGACAGGGGTGCTCAACCCTGTTCCTGGGGATCTACCTTCCAACAAGGTTCAGCTCCAGCCCTGACCAAACACACCTGATCCAATTATAATTAGAACCTAAACAGCACTTAATAATTACAGACAGGTGTGTTTGATATGAGTTGCAACTGAAATCTGCAGGAAGGTAGATCTCCAGGAATAGGGTTGAGCACCCCCATTTCAAGATGTATCACATTAATGCAGTATGTCTGGACTTTCTTTGTCGCATTCTACCATAGTATGTTTACTATATGGAAAAGTACTATGCTATTTATATAGTAACTAAGAGTGTAAATACAATAGTACAATCTGGCAACATCATTGAACAGTGTTTTAAGTCAAGATATATCACATTAATGCAGTAAGTCTGGACTATCTTTGTTGCATTCTGCCATACTATATGGAATAATACTATGCTATTTATATAGTTAATTGGAGTGTAAATACAATAGTACAATCTGGCAACATCATTGAACAGTGTTTTAAGATATATATCACATTTTTTCAGTGAGTCTGGACTTTCTATGTTGCATTCTACCATAGTATGTTTACTATGTGAAAAAGTACTATGCTATTTATATAGAAACCTGGAGTGTAAATACAATAGTACAATCTGGCAACATCTTTTGTACAGTGTTTTAAGATATATCACATTAATGCAGTATGTCTGGACTTTCTTTGTCGCATTCTACCATAGTATGTTTACTATATGGAAAAGTACTATGCTATTTATATAGTAACTAAGAGTGTAAATACAATAGTACAATCTGGCAACATCATTGAACAGTGTTTTAAGTCAAGATATATCACATTAATGCAGTAAGTCTGGACTATCTTTGTTGCATTCTGCCATACTATATGGAATAATACTATGCTATTTATATAGTTTAATTGGAGTGTAAATACAATAGTACAATCTGGCAACATTATTGTAGTGTTTTTAAGATATATATCACATTAATTCAGTATGTCTGGACTTCTATGTTGCATTCTGCCATAGTATGTTTACTATATGGAAAAATACTATGCTATTTATATAGTTACTTGGAGAGAAAAAACAATAGTACAATCTGGCAAGTGGCAACATTGTACGGTGTTTTAAGATATATATCACATTAATTCAGTATGTCTGGACTTTCTATGTTGCATTCTGCCATAGTATGTTTACTATATGGAAACATGCTTTTATATAGTGACTTGGAGTATAAATGCAATAGTACAATCTGGCAACATCATTGTACAGTGTTTTAAGATATATCACATTAATGCAGTAAGTCTGGACTTTCTTTGTTGCATTCTGCCATACTATATGGAAAAGTACTATGCAATTTATATAGTTGGAGTGTAAATACAATAGTACAATCTGGCAACATTATTGTAGTGTTTTAAGATATATATCACATTAATGCAGTAAGTCTGGACTTTCTTTGTTGCATTCTGCCATAGTATACGGAAACGTACTATGCTATTTATATAGTAACTAAGAGTGTAAATACAATAGTACAATCTGGCAACATCATTATACAGTGTTTTAAGATATATCACATTAATTCAGTATGTCTGGACTTTTTATATAGCATTCTGCTATTTATATAGTTAATTGGAGTGTAAATACAACAGTACAATCTGGCAACATTATTGTAGTGTTTTAAGATATATATCACATTAATTCAGTATGTCTGGACTTTCTATGTTGCATTCTGCCATAGTATGTTTACTATATGGAAACATGCTTTTATATAGTGACTTGGAGTATAAATGCAATAGTACAATCTGGCAACATCATTGTACAGTGTTTTAAGATATATCACATTAATGCAGTAAGTCTGGACTTTCTTTGTTGCATTCTGCCATACTATATGGAAAAGTACTATGCAATTTATATAGTTGGAGTGTAAATACAATAGTACAATCTGGCAACATTATTGTAGTGTTTTAAGATATATATCACATTAATGCAGTAAGTCTGGACTTTCTTTGTTGCATTCTGCCATAGTATACGGAAACGTACTATGCTATTTATATAGTAACTAAGAGTGTAAATACAATAGTACAATCTGGCAAACATCATTATACAGTGTTTAAGATATATCACATTAATTCAGTATGTCTGGACTTTTTATATAGCATTCTGCTATTATATAGTTAATTGGAGTGTAAATACAACAGTACAATCTGGCAACATTATTGTAGTGTTTTAAGATATATATCACATTAATTAAGTAAGTCTGGACTTTCTATGTTGCATTCTGCCATAGTATGTTTACTATAGGGAACATGCTTTTATATAGTTACTTGGAGTATAAATGCATAGTACAATCTGGCAACATCATTGTACAGTGTTTTAAGATATATCACATTAATGCAGTAAGTCTGGACTTTCTTTGTTGCATTCTGCCATACTATATGGAAAAATACTATGCTATTTATATAGTTACTTGAGAGAAAAACAATAGTACAATCTGGCAAGTGGCACATTGTACGGTGTTTTAAGATATATCACATTTTTCAGTGAGTCTGGACTTTCTTTGTTGTATTCTACCATAGTATGTTTACTATGTGGGAACGAGTTATGCATTTATATAGTTACCTGGAGCGTAAATACAATAGTACAATCTGGCAACATCATTGTAGTGTTTTAAGATATCTCATATTAATATAGCCAACATTAATAGCTTTTTTAATATCAAATTAATCTAAAATACATTTCGGGAACAATACATGTAGTTAAGAAACACTTGTACCTCGTACATATAGATAAAAAAAAACCTGCTGTTTATACGTTAAACTGTGTTTTACTATTCGAAGCCAATGATTTTGATTACAAAAATGAACTTTAAAATCTCTCATGCATGATAAATGTATTTATTATATTATATAATCTTGCCTCGGTCAGCAACTCAGTCTTCCCTGTGCGTTGTGTTCTCTTCATGTGACGCAGGGACACACCCACCACCGACGTCACCGGCAAGCTTGCGTTTGCGCTGATTGGCTGCCGTTCAGTGACGTGCTAAATGCTGGAGTCAGAGAGAGCCACCAATTAAAGCAACATTTATTGTATTATATATATTACATTACAATATAATGCATTGTTATATTATTTCATATTACATTATATTGTATTATATTACATTATATTATATTATATTATATTATATTCTATTATATTATATTATATTGCATTATATTATATTATATTGCATTATATTATATTATATTATATTATATTATATTGCATTATATTATATTATATTATATTGCATTATATTATATATTATATTATATTATATTATATTATATTGCATTATATTATATTATATTATATTATATTGCATTATATTATATTATATTATATTGCATTATATTATATTATATATTATATTATATTATATTATATTATATTATATTATATTATATTATATTATATTATATTATATTGCATTATATTATATTATATTATATTATATTGCATTATATTATATTATATTATATTATATTATATTATATTGCATTATATTATATTATATTATATTATATTATATTATATTATATTGCATTATATTATATTATATTATATTATATTATATTATATTATATTGCATTATATTATATTATATTATATTATATTTTATTATATTAAATTATATTATATTGCATTATATTATATTATATTATTTTATATTATATTTCATTCTATTCTATTCTATTCTATTACTATATTATATTATATTATATTATATTATATTATATTTCATTATATTTTATTAATTATATATATTATATTATATTATTTATATTATTTATATTTCATTATATTTTATTATATTATATTATATTATATTATATTATATTATATTATATTTCATTATATTTTATTATATTATATTATATTATATTATATTATATTATATTTATTATATTATATTATATTGCATTATATTATATTATTATTATATTATATTAATTATATTATATTGGCATCATATTATATTATTTTTACTATATTACATTATATTATATTATATTATATTATTATTATATTATTATTTGCATCATTCATTCATTCATTGATTTTCTTGTCGGCTTTGTCCCTTGCGGGTCGCCATATTATATTATAGTATATTATATTATATTATATTATATTATATTATATTATATTATATTGCATTATATTATATTATATATTATATTATATTATATTATATTATATTATATTATATTATATTGCATCATATTATATTATATTATATTATATTATATTATATTATATTATATTGCATCATATTATATTATTTTTTAATATATTACATTATATTACATTATATTATATTATATTATATTATATTACATTATATTATATTATATTATATTATATTATATTATATTATATTATATTGCATCATATTATATTATATTTTATTATATTATATTATATTATATTATATTATATTATATTATATTGCATCATATTATATTATTTTTTATTATATTACATTATATTACATTATATTATATTATATTATATTATATTATATTATATTGCATCATATTATATTATATTTTATTATATTACATTATATTATATTATAATGCATCATATTATATATTATATTTTATTATATTATATTATATTATATTATATTATATTGTATTATATTATTTATATTATATTATATTATATTATATTATATTATATTGCATCACTATTATATTATCTTTGTACTATATACATTATATTTATATATATTATATTAATGCATTACATTATATTATATTATATTAAATTATATTGCATCATATTATATTATTTTTTATTATATTACATTATATTACATTATATTATATTATATTATATTATATTGCATCATATTAATATTATTATATTATATGCATCATATTATATTATATTATACTTTTATTATATTATATTATATTGCATCATATTATATTATATTTATTATATTGCATCATATTATATTATTTTTTATTATATTACATTATATTATATTATATTACATTATATTACATTATATTATATTATATTATATTATATTGCATCATATTATATTATTTTTTATTATATTACATTATATTATATTATATTACATTATATTACATTATATTATATTATATTAATTATATTATATTGCATCATATTATATTATATTATATTATATTATATTATATTATATTATATTATATTATATTATATTATATTGCATCATATTATATTATTTTTTATTATATTACATTATATTATATTATATTACATTATATTACATTATATTATATTATATTATATTATATTACATTATATTACATTATATTATATTATATTATATTATATTATATTATATTATATTATATTGCATTATATTATATTATATTCATTCATTCATTTTCTTTTCGGCTTAGTCCCTTTATTAATCTGGGGTCGCCACAGCGGAATGAACCGCCAACTTATCCAGCATTTGTTTTATGCAGCAGATGCCCTTCCAGCCGCAACCCATCTCTGGGAAGCATCCACACTCATACACTACGGTCAATTTTAGCATAATAGTCTCGTTTCCCTGTTATTATGCAAGTTTGGTAACAAAGGCTGTAAAAATAATTATGATGAAGATAATAATACTGATGATAATAATGATATTATTGTAAAGATGATTCTTTATTTCAGATTAATTCATGCAAACCCACTTGTTTTGTTTACATGCTCTTGTTATTGTTGTATTTCTTTAAGGGCAGATAACAACGTTGTTTCTTTCCCCTCTGTATCTTATCTTTACACTATATAATTCTCCAATTTCCCTATTATTATGCAAGTTTGGCATTCAAAAACGAAAATACTGTGAATGTATTAATTATGATGAAGATAAAAATGCTGCTGACGATGATGATGATGATGAAGCCGGTGGCATTGTGGTGCGCCGTACACGCGAGTTGCCCCTCCGGATGATGCTCTGGGTGGGTGTCGCGGTGTATTGTGGGCAGTTTTGGGTCTAAGCAAAGCTCGTCATCTCCAGGAAAGATGGCTGCTCCGGGCACCACCAGCACGGCGGCTCTCGCTCCAGCCCACAGCCCCGGGTTTGCGGTGGTTTGCTCCTTTCTGGAGCGCTACGGCCCGGTTCTGGATCTGCCCGAGCTCAGTTTCCCGCAGCTGGAGCGGTACTTACAGGACACATCCGCGGGTGAGCTGCGCGGTTTGCTCTGCTTGTTTGTTTGTTTGGCTCCTCATCATCTTTGCTCATCTCGGGTTTGATCACTCAAACTTTAAGCCTTGTAGTCTTTGTTTGGATGGCGATCGAGTGGCTGATGTTTTCAGACGGAGCGTGTGAACAGTGTGTTTTAAAAGAGTCGTGTGTTTTCCTCCCTTTGCTAGTGGAAAAATATATATATTTAAA
The DNA here is from genome assembly GCA_903798195.1 of Danio kyathit. Lineage (NCBI taxonomy): Eukaryota > Metazoa > Chordata > Actinopteri > Cypriniformes > Danionidae > Danio > Danio kyathit. Next base: position 6,369,070 of record LR812536.1, on the reverse strand, counting down.
GATTAATCTCCGAATATGAATGGCTTCGGGATTAATAAACGCACTCCTAAGGGTGTCATCGTGCTCTGGGTCAGATGTAAACAGTGAGACACTTCAGAATTGAACGATTAATTGGCTTGATACGTTTTAGATTCAGATTATAAACACCGATGAGACGGTAGGCGCGTTGCGCGCATGCGCAGGCCGCTGTCAAACTTCCTATGCTAAATTATGATTATTGTACTAATAACACTGATTTGTTTACGCGCGACAGTTTATGACACGCCCCCCATTTGTAGGCTGTATTAATTGTGTACACAGTGGTGTCATATGGCAATCATTGAGTGTGAATATGATGATGCTAAAGCTGTTATTTAGGACCCGCGTATGTAAACGTCACTTCATTATTACTGGTTTGCATGGATATTGGTGACAGCTGATTGGATGAATTTGTTAATGTAGTATCAGTGAGGCATTTTGTAATTCATAAATGGACTAATTATAGCAAATTAAAAGAAAAATTCATGGGAAAGGAGAATTGTTATTATTATACAGGCCAAAAATGAAAGAGGGGGGTTTGAGTATCATTAAATACATTAATTAATGCTTAAATAAATCAATGTGGGTAATATCTTTATCATTTTCATATTTAGAATATTATTTTTATTCATATTAATGCATATTTTAGATCACAAACCATTTGATGGCCTATTAAAACACTTTGAGTATTACAGTGTCCCCCTAAAATACAATTTAATTGTCATTTTAAATTTGGTTCCTTCTACTATCCTTCAAAACCACTAGAAGTTTAATAATTTTGAATATAATACACATTTTAGATGTTTCCCAGTGATGGGTTGTGGCTGGAAGGGCATCCGCTATGTAAAACATGTGCTGGATAAGTTGGCGGTTCATTCCGCTGTGGCAACCCCAGATTAATAAAGGGAATAAGCCGATAAATGAATGAATGAATGCACATTTTGTGATCGCTTACTCTTTTATAAGTACAGATCACAATAATGTTTTACCTAAATCAATCTGTCACACAGCTCATTGAATCAGAAAGCAGAAATATTTTAACTTCAATATGTATTCAGGCAAAATGGTCTCATATAATGTCTGCATTATTAAAAAAATATCAATGCAAGTGGCATTCATTCATTTATTCAATCATTTTCTTTTCGGCTTAGTCCCTTTATTAATCCAGGGTCGCCACAGCGGAATGAACCGCCAACTTATCCAGCACATGTTTTTATGCAGCGGATGCCCTTCCAGCCCAACCCATCACTGGGAAACATCCACACACACACTCATACACTACGGTCAATTTTAGCATACCCAATTCACCTATAGCTCATGTGTTTGGACTTGTGGGGGAAACCGGAGCACCCGGAGGAAACCCACGCGAACACGGGCAGAACATGCAAACTCCACACAGAAAGGCCAACTGACCCAGCCGAGGCTCGAACCAGCGACCTTCTTGCTTCAAGGCGAATGTTCTACCCACTGCGCCACCATGTCGCCTGCAAGTGACATTTATTTTATATAAAAAAAGATGGAATGATTTTCCTTTTGTAAATTTCACAAAAACAAGCTTTATGTTAGTCCAAGTTTTCCCAAAACTAAAATATTAAAAATGTTGGTCAAAATGAATCACCTTTTGTACTATTTTCAGTTCCTCGGCCATTGATTGAGCTTCATATCAAACTACTGCGGAAGATCGGAAAGTCGGTCACTCCAGACAGATGGGAGAAGTATCTCGTGAAGGTAAGAGAGTGTTTTAGCTTTAAAATAATAGTTTTTACTATCAATATGGAAATGTCCATGCAAATGCATCTGTGAAATATTGTTGATGCAGGTTTGCCAGGAATTTAACAGCACCTGGGCATGGGAGATGGAGAGAAAGAGCTACCTGGAAATGACGGTTGAGTGTAAAACTGACATTTTAAAGGTCAGTATTACTTTACATGATCATGTTGTTAGTACTATAGACCAAGGCTATTCAATTAGTTTGTCATGGGGGCCAGTTCATGAAAAGCAACCCAAATGGGGTCCGGAGAGACATGACTTGCAATACAAGTGATGGCACAACAGCAATATAAGAGCCCATATGCTGTATTTTTGCTCCTTAAGACACCCACGTTGACTTTTTCTACATTAAAACGTTAATATGTTGTATTTTGAAACTACATAACATCACTGCGTTGTACAATGTGGCTTTTTTACAAGCATATCCAAATGTATTCTGAGGCACAAAATCAGTGCATTGCTTAAGTAGGCTTCTTCTACATTCAGACAAGTTTGATTACGATTATAGTCTGAAGAATAATCATGGTTACACAGTTATCACCATTATTAAGCATTTATTAAATATAAAACACGACTAGTTTAGAAAATCACAAGAAAACTGCTTCTATTTTAAAGTGTTGTTTATTGCTGCTCAGTAACCAAATACAGCACAAAATATTAATAAAACACAAACAATAGTCCATTTCTCTCTTTGGACTTAAAAATAAATGAAAAAGTTTTTGATTTAAACATGAGTGATAGTTTGACAATAAAAATAAATGACAGAACAATGAATAAATACATACAAATAAGAATAAATAAAAATAGTATTTGTCTAATGTTAATTTAAGCTGTATATTAGCTAAGTATTTAAATGAACTGTTGTTATCATCTGCGTTCATACATACATAATCATTTTAATAATTTGTAATAATTCATCTAACATATCTTTAGTTTACATTGCACTGAAAGCCACGCACAACTCTCACCACTACAGCCTGAGATCATTTCTACTGTGTGCCGCACCTGCAGGGCGCGAGTGCGTCGGTCCGCTTGCGAGCTGTGCGCGCACCGCTTTCAATATGCGCACGTCTCCATTGGATATAATGAACTTGCACGGGGAAAAGACGCAATATGTCAACGGCTTGCTGCTATAGTTAATCCAATGAGCGTGTGTATTGGCATAACTTTGCTTAGTTGCTGCAGCTTTTTTCCGTGCAACAGAAATGCAGCATTGAGAAGCCTTTAATGAATAAAAGCGTGGTTAATAGTGAAATCGGCTAATCGTTGCATCCAAATTAACGATATCAGTGCATTGTACAAAAGGCCTTTTCTACTAACATATCCAAATGTTTTCGGCTGCTCGTGCCACTCACTTAATGTCAGGTGACTCATGCTCTGCGCAGCCTTTAACTGCAGCTTGTGCTGTATTAAACAGACGCACGTCACTTCATAACTATAGCGGCCGTTTTTCGACTGAGCTAGATTTGTTTTTGATGTCTTGGTCACACTATTTTGAGGGCCGGAACAAATTGCCTCCGGGGCCGGGTTTGGCCAATTGAATAGCCCTGCTATAGACCATTTCGAGGGATGTAAACAAAAACAATGGTCCCAATGTATTTCCTGTTTTACATTTTTAATTTCTACAGCTTATGAGAATCCGAAAAGAGCCACTTATTGATAAATAATGTTATGAAAGCTGTTTTAACATTAAGTTATGATTGAACTGTTATGAAATAGTTTGATAACAAGCAGGAAATGTTCACGGGCCAATGACATGACCACATTGAAATGGTCTATAAAAAGCTGAATGATGAATCATGGCTAGAACATGTCAAATGTGATCCCAAATTGAAAATATATTTAGTTTTGTTATTTATTTTAGGCCAAAAATGTGATGTGTGTTAATGTGAGATTCACCCTTATTCTTTATTTCCCTAACAGTACTTGTGTGAGTGCCAGTTTGACGACAATCTCAAGTTTAAGACGTTAATCAATGAAGAAGATCCGGACACGATGCGTCTGCAGCCCATCGGTAGAGACAAAGAGGGTCTTCTGTACTGGTTCCAGTTAGATCAAGAACAGAATATACGTGTTTATTCTGAGGAGCAGGATGATTTGGATGGGTCTTCTTGGAAGTTAATTGCGAGGTGAGCAAAATGTGGCGACAAAAGCAGAATTTAGTAAAATAGTGAGGGAATATAAATTCTGATTAAAATGAAGATGATTTGCATACATGATGATACATCAAAATTAATTGAGCTTTTTCTTAAAACAAGCTAAATTATTTGCCAGTGGGGTAAGTTCATACTGAAAGAAGAATATTGTACGTACCCTATTGGCACACTGCTTAATTTAAGGAAAAACTCAATTATTACATATTATTTCTGAAAACAAAACATATTTTCTACTAGAAAATGCTTCTTGATTAGTAGAAAGACAGTTTTTAGCATCCTTTCTACCATGCCCACATCCTATTGCAAAGATGCCAGATTGAATGTAGAAGCATTGTATTTACATTGGTGCCGTGACCCGGATACAAGTGAGCTTAGGGGGCGAGTTTAACAGAGGCCAGCTACTGGGAGTTCTGCTTGCAAATCTCACTCCCCTGGCCTCAAGAGGTGTACACATTAATGACATACTTCTTCGATTGTCTGCATCTTTTGCTGAAGATGGCAGTTCATATCCCACTCTGTGCAATATGAGTAGAACCAGAGGGGATAATTGGTGCCGTGACCCAGATAGGATTGATGTTTAGGCCAGATGAGTGTAACAGAGGCTGGCTAGTAGAAGCTGTGCAAGTAACTCGCACTCCATGTGGTCTGAAATAGATGCTACAGTCTGGTGAAATAGATGCTACAGATGAAAGAGATGCTACAGTATTTAGCATTCTTGTTAACATGATGACAAAGACAGCAGTTTCAATCACTCTGTGTAGTGTGAGGAGAGTCATTGGAGTTATATTGGTGCCATGACCCTGATGTGAGGGAGATTCAGAGGTTGAATTTAACAGAGGCAAGTTAGTAGGAGCTATGCATGTAAATCTCACCCCCCTAGTCTCAAGAGACATGCTAACAATTCTATCCTTCTTAGCTTGCTCTCCTTTATTGCTGCAGTTCAAGACATACTTGGTTCAGTGTGAGTATAACTGGAGAGGTTAAATTGGTTTCATTACCTAGATATATGAGTGAGGTTTTATGGGATAAGAGAATGAAAAGCAAGAACTGTGCAGGTGAACCTCACTTCCCTGTCCTTAAAAACAATCCTAAAATTGTTAGCTCACCTTCATCTTTTACTGAAGTGGATAGTCCATATCCTAATCTGTGCAGTCTAGTTAGAACCAGAGGGGTTGTGTTGGTGCCGTGACCCGGATGTGAGATTTTAGTCCTGGTGAGTGTAACAGCCCAGCTAGTAGAATCTGTGCAAGCAAATCTAACTCTTCTGATCTCAAAAGACATCCTTATATTGTTAGCTTGTCTGCCTCTTTTACTGAAGTGGATAGTTCAAATCCTACTCTGTGCAGTCAAGGTAGAACCAAGAGGGGTTGTCTTGGTGCCGTGACCCGGATGTGAGAGTTTAGTCCTGGTGAGTTAAACAAAGCCCAGCTAGTAGGAGCCATGCAAGCAGACCTCACTCTTCTGATCTCAAAAGACATCCTAATATTGTTAGTTTGTTTGCCTGTTTTACTAAAGTGGCTGGTTCAAACCCAACTCTGTGTGATGTGAGTAGAACCAGAGGGGTTGTGTTGGTGCCATGACCCGCATGTGAGACTTTAGTCCTGGTGAGTGTATCACAGCCCAGCTAGTAGGAGCTGTGCACGCAAATCTAACACCTCTGATCTCAAAAGACATCCTATTGTTAGATTGTCTGCCTCTTTTACTGAAGTGGCTGGTTTAAATGCAACTCTGAGTCATGCGAGTAGAACCAGAGGTGTCGTGTTGGTGCCGTGACCCAGATGTGAGTGTTAGTCCTGATGAGTTTAACTAAGCCCAGCTTGTAGGATCTGTGCAAGCAAACCTCACTCTTCTGATTTCAAAAGGGAATCTAATATTGTTAGCTTACCTCCAACTTTTACTGAAGTGCAAAGTTCAAATCCTACTCTGTGCAGTCTAGATAGAACCAGAGATGTTGCATTGGTGCCGTGACCCGGACATAACCGTTTATGCCTGGCAAGTGTAACAGAGCCTAACTAGTAGGGGCTCTGCAATTACACCCCATGTCTCAAGAGATGCATTAGCACCTAACCCTAGATGATGTAGAATCCTGCTAGATGAGGTAGATGGTACAAGTCAAGCTGGAGGGGTGACACTAGTATACAAGCTACAAGAACATATCACGGCACATTCATACCAAAGACAATATCACCATAAGGTTTTAATAATCATTCTAATTCTGTCTGAATAAGAAACTCCATGCAAAGTTATCAATAAAGCTAATACTATTACTGTTTACTCCTATTTTGTATCCCTCATTTGGTTTATGAAATGCATTTTACTTAAAACAGGAATAGGAATGATCTTGCAGATACATTAGAACAACTTAAAGCGAAGATTGAGCCAGTTGTGACTGACCAAGACAAGCAAGACCCTTCCACCAGCCCAAATATGGAGACAGAAGGAGTTAAAGGTAAAACATCTTTGGAAGGTTATTTCCTTTAGGTGCTAGAGATATTTACAGGTGCATGTTTTCAACAAATACTGACTAGTTGTCATTTAAATCTAGTAGAAAATTACTAGATGCTAAACCTTAATTGTTTCTCATGTAGTTCTACGTTGTTTTGTTTTCAAGGTGAGGTTGGGGACTTGAAGATTCATGTACCAGGACAAGTAGACTTTATCAATAGCACTATACGGTCCAATAAAAGTGATTCGATGTCTAAAGATGTTAAAAAAGAAACACCAATGGATCTTGTTAAACCAGAGAAACTCACTCAACATCTCAACCCCAGAGTGGTAATCGACAACAGAGTTAGTACAATCAAAACTCTTATCAAAAAAGAACCAAAAGATTGTCCCAAACCCTGGAATGCCATTTCGGTCGTAATGCCTCCCGCTTCCATCAAACAAGAACCAGCAATAAAACCGGAGACCAATGAAGACAAGAAAGAGATGTTGTTTGAGAACTTGGCTAGAACTATAAAGAGTGACCAACAAGCTAAAATACCACTAAAGAAAAGGGAGTTGAAAGGAAGTGGAGGATATGACGTCACTAATCACTACAGTAATATTAATCACAATAATAACAACCTTAACAGCAATGGTAGCATCAGCACCGGAGGGATAATCGTTCGCAATCCTGCTGTTTTGCCATTGAAGGAGGAGCAGATCAAAGGACAATACCCTAGTGATGGGGATAAAGGACAAATTGGGATCATCGCTGTCCCACAGGAGCCAATTGGGAAGCTTGATATTAACCAATACATTGGTGTTGGAGTTATCAAAGGTCCCATTGAGCGAAAGAGGCCTTTGGATGAAAATGATAATTCCTCAAATGGTCATCATGGGAATGGAAATGTCTTGACTGAAGTTGTAGGCAAAGATAGTGTAAGACAGTCTGTGCTTGTTGGGAATTCCGTGGTCAAAGAAGACAATGGTCCTCTTACTTGTAGTATACCTGAAGATTTGTCAAAAGGTGGTTGCAATAAGAGGCTAGATGTGTCTGCAAAAGTTGTTGAGGAGTCTACAACAGAGATGCAAACCACTTCAGTTGAGGAAACCATTGAAAAAAGTGACAACAAAGAACTCAAAAACACCAAGACAATAGAAGAGGAAGCTGATGTTGTGGTTCAGGATGAGGGTAAAAGCAAAGGTCCAAAAGGCACAAGAAAGAGGAGGTCACAAAAGACCAAATCCAAGCTGCAAGTGAGAGAAGACAGCCAAAAAATGAAGCTCTCATCAAACATTGGGGAAGCTTTAAAGAAGAAGACTGGAGAAGGTGAAAAAAACGGAGGTAACAATGATGAAGAAGTATCGTCAGAGCTTCAGAAGGAAGGGATTCGCTTGAAGATTAAGATCCCGCTTCATAGACGAACGCCAGAACTTCTGCATAAGGACATTGAGGAGTCAGAAACTGGCAATCGGAGATCCCTACGGAGATCTGCCAGAATTTCCAAGCCAAGCCCTAAAGTGGCTAATAGTCAGGATGGGAAACAAGACAGAAAACTTTCAGCAGCTCAGGATGAAGATGAGCACGTAGACAATGAAAAAGCAAAAGTGCTGTCCAAGAAAGTGGACACTCCTAAGCCTCTTAAGGTACCTTGAAAGTGTTTGACATCCAGTCCAATGCATTTTACAGGATGCTTTTATTAACCCACATGTTTGTTGACTCTTTTAGGGCAAACGAAGACACAGGCGCACTCGGTGGTCGAGAATTCGTATGAAGAATTGCAAATCTAAAGTAGCTCAGGAAGACGAAGCAGTCGATAACAAAGCTGAAAATGACGATAATAAATCTGAGAAAGGAGACCACAACAGTGAGGCCGAATCAGAGCAATCCAATGAGTTTCCACCTGAAGACGCTTGTAAACACTGTGGCCTCGCCAACCACCCAGAACTAGTGAGTTATCTTTTATCAGTTGCAACGAATGGTGGCAACATGAGTAGTGTACAGACATGTGAATGAGTATTTAATGTTGAGCTTATTCTGCAATGCGGAAGTAAGGTCTTTTCTACATTTGTTTTAGGACAAATTAATTTGCCCATGGGAGAAATGACTAGGAATATCAAATGGCAATAAATGGTTAAATGCTTGCTCTACAAACAAGTGTGTTTATGACTTAAAAATAAAATAATATAATAAAATATTGCCAATTTGCAACATCAAGCAGCATATCAAGCATTTTTCAAACTAATATATTTGTGCGTGCTCTCATATGATAGAATAACATTAATCGTCGTGTTCGAATAATTGACAACCAATACAATAGTGACTCACTACAGGAGTGTAGTGTTTTGTTTTTTTTTACAAAGTCACATTGCCACCTACTGGCCTGAAATGCATAATACAGCGTTTATAGTTGTTTTTGTGGATCTGCATGATCAGAAAGTAGTTTGTCCACTTTTTTTGTAATCATTATTGTGTTAATATACTATTTAAAGTGCTGAAATGACTCATAGCAATTAACTTGCATATAATAAGTTAAATAACTAAAGCTGCAGTACAGTTTAATTAAAGCTAAACTGAAATATAAATATACACATACATCATAAAAGTCCTGCTGAGATGTAGACTAAAATTAAAATGAAGACCGAAGAATTTTAAAAAGCCAGTTTTACTTATATTATTATAATAAACGCTGTAATTGTAAATGAATAATACCTAAAATAACATTTTCAGTCTTTTGAGCACTCACCAAAATTTCTTAAGGTAAGGCTACATTTTTATTTCCTCAAGTTTTTTTTATTGAACATGCATGTCAGACAGGAAACACACAGTACAGTTTTTTTCTTTTTTATTCGTAACCCTCCCAACCCACAAGAAATCCTGTCACACCCAATACATTTAAGTTCTATGAAATAAATAAATATCAATAAATGTATTTATAAAATAAAATGTATATTAAAAATAAGTAAATGAGATATTTATTTAGGGTGACATGGTGGCTAAGTGGTTAGCACTGTAGCCTCACAGCAAGAAGGTTGCTGGTTTGAGTTCCGGCTGGGCCATTTGGCATTTCTGTGTGGCGTTTGCATGTTCTCCCCGTGTTGGCGTGGGTTTCCTCCGGGTGCACTGGTTTCCCCCACAGTCCAAACACATGCACTATAGGTGAATTGACTAAATTTGCTTTAGTGTGTGTGTGTGAATGAGTATGTATGGGTGTTTCCCAGTACTGGGTGGCAGCTGGAAGGGCATCCGCTGTGTAAAACATATTCTGGATAAGTTGGCGGTCAGTGTTGCCAGATGTAGCTGACTAATTCCAGCCCAAAAACTATCCAAAACCTGTGGAGGGTTGGGGGTTGCCGGTCCCGGGTGTCATGAAAAGTTTGGGGGGGTCGTGGGCAGGCAGGCGTGCCTTTACAAAACCGCCTAAATATACACTACCCGCCTATGTCATTTTTTACCGCACAGTCGGATTCAAAACCGCCCAATCTGGCAACATTGTTGGTGGTTCATTCCTCTGTGGTGACCGCTGATGAATAAAGGGACTAAGCTGAAGGAAAATGAGTGAATGAATGATATTTATTTATTTAAATAAAAGAATTAATAAAAAAAGAAATACAATATAATTCTTTATCTGATCTAAAACAGATGAACTGTTTATTGATTAAAACATATCGGTACAGCCTCTTATAATATATCACATTTTTTCAAGGTCATGTAGTCTAAAAAACCTATGCTAAATTTAAAATGAAAAGCAAAAATATAATTATTATGAATAAATTAAATATCAACAAATACCGTCATTGTTTGTAAATAATTCTAAAATACTAAAACATTTTTTTTTTTTTTAACATTCTCTTTATTGTATTTTTTACATCAGTACAAATGATAACTTTTACATGTGCACTTTTTTTTCCTTTTAAACACAAAGTTGTAACATCATGTTATTATTATATGTGTAAGAGAAAAAAAAAAAACAGAAAAGTGGGGAAAAGGGGCAAAAAAATGAAAGAAAACAGAAAAAACAATAAAATAAAAGAAATGAACTAAATAAGGGGGGAAATTTGAGATGTTTCTACTAGGGTTCAATCACTGCTCTCTTGTTAAAGTACTCAATAAATGGATTCCATATTACATGGAAATTCTTTGTTTTATTTTTTAGGGAAAGTCTTAGCTTCTCAAGTTGCAGATAGGACATGACATTTTTTATTAATGTGGAGCAACGTGGAGGATCTTTTTGTTTCCAATTTAGTAAAATCAATCTACGTGCCAAAAGGGTTATAAATCTAATCACTGTACGTTGATTATTAGATAATTCTGTATCATCACTGACACCAAATATAGCTAAAATAGGCCCAGGGTATATTTGTTTTCCCACCACTTCTGATATTAATTTAAAAACTGAGATCCAGTAATTAACCATTTTAGAACAACTCCAAAACATGTGACCAAGCGATGCTGGGGTTTGATTGCATCTATCACACAGTGGGTCTACGGAAGGAAACATCTTGGAGAGCTTTAATTTAGACAAGTGGAGTCGGTGCAGAATCTTAAATTGTATTAAACCATGCCTGATACACGCAGAACTAGAATGAACTTGTTCTTGTGCTTCCTCTCATTGCCAGTTTTCAATCTCTGCTCCTAGATCCTCTTCCCATGCCATTTTGAGATGCTCTAATGAAACATCACATTCTAACTGAGATAATTTATTATATATAATTGAAATTCCTCCTTTCATAAATGGGTTCTGTTGAAACAAAGTTTCTACTAGAGAGGTTGGTGGTTCAATAGGAAATGATATCAAATTCTTTTGGGCAAAACTACGAGCTTGTAGATATTTAAAAAAATGGGTACTCGGCAGATCAAATGTCTGCTGTAATTGTTGAAAATACTAAAACATTTTGATTCCTTTTTGCTTTGCCAAACTTAAACAAATAAATAAATCCAAAAACCATATGACAGGTTTCTGTTTCTGGAGGTCCGGTGTCCTGCAGATTTTAGTTCCAACCCTAATCAAACACACCTGAACAAGCCAATCAAGGTCTTAAGCCGAAGTCACACTAGAGTTGGAGCTTGCGAAATTCTGTCGTACGGCACTGTGTAAAGGGGCGGGATTAAACAAGATGATTAGACATTAATAAAAGCGAGCGATTGCTCTATGTTTTAAATTTCTGTTCAGAGAGGTCATGTTTTGATCCTGGATTGATCTCACGCAGTCAAGTGATGCGATTTCGCAGATCAGAGTTCACCAAGTTTGAACTTTGCACCGCAGCAACCTGCGAAACTTGACGCATGACCCTGCGTTTCCGGTCTGACGCATTCGCGTGCGTATTAATGGAAGTCTATGGAGGCAAAAGTCCAGTGTGACCGCGGCTTTACTAGGTATACTTGAAACACCAAGGCAGGTGTGTTGAGGCAAGCTGGAGCTAAACCCTGCATTGATTAGTGACCCCTGCCATATGAAGTGTAAATGAGGCACAGACATGTTTCTAAAATGATGCTTTGACTAAGTATTGTTTATTAAGTTGCAAAAGAGCTAAAATAACTGTTCATTGATTCATTTATTTATTAATATTCCAGTGAAACGGCGTTCATCTGTTTTCTTGTATATGTCTGTGTCAGATCCTGCTGTGTGACCTGTGTGACAGTGGCTATCACACGGCCTGTCTGAGGCCTCCGCTGATGATTATTCCTGATGGAGAATGGTTCTGTCCGCCCTGCCAGCACGTATGCATTTCAGTTTCTCTGTCTGTGTGTGTGTGTGTGTGTTTGTGTGTGTTAGGGCTGCACAATACATCATTTCAGCATCGAAATCACAATGTGTGCATCTTCAATAGTCACATCATAAGATCTGCAGGTCTGGATTATAGTTGACCAGGAGCTACCGAATTATGCTTAATTGCTGTATTTGTATGGAATTCAGATTATTTATATGCAAAAAAAAACTTACTTTGAATTTTTGTCTTGTTTCTAGTCTGAATATCTACATTTCAGAGTGAAAACAAGATTATTTTACTTACCCCACTGCAGGTAATTGTGCTTGCTTTAAGGGAAAACTCTTAATTTTGACTTATTTCTTCTGAAGTTAAAAACAAAACAATATTTTTCACTTGATATAAGAATGTTTGGATATTTGAACTAGAAACAAGACAAAACAAAGTAAGAAAAGCATTTATTGCATTGTGGTTTATCCCATTTCTGTACCTGAATACTGTCAGAATCCCCCAAAAAAGACAAACGGTGCTTGTGAAAGTGACTTTATATCGCAAAATTGATTGCAAATGGAAAATGAATGATTGAATATCAGTTCCAATATCGTGCAGCCCTAGTATGTGTGTGTGTGTGTGTGTGTGTGTCTGTCTGTGTGAGCTGTATTAATGATGTGTGTGTTGTTGTCGTTTACAGAAGCTTCTCTGTGAGAGGCTGGAGGAGCAACTTCAGAATCTGGACACTGCTTTGAAGAAGAAAGAAAGAGCTGAACGCAGGTACAGATTCTCACACGTGTATGCACATATTATGTATAATGATTAGTTGCATGAGATTCAGAGTTTTGGTTGTTGTTTTCTCTCTTTCAGACGTGAGCGGTTAGTATATGTGGGCATCAGCGTGGAGAACATTATACCTGGCCCAGTGAGTATGCCATGGGTTTTATTATTTAAGTTTAGTCTAGTTTTGTTTTGTTTTGTTTTGTTTTATTCATTCATTCATTCATTTTCTTGTCGGCTTTGTCCCTTGCGGGGTCGCCACAGCGGAATGAACCGCCAACTTATCCAGCACGATTTTACGCAGCGGATGCCCTTCCAGCCGCAACCCATCTCTGGGAACGTTTTGTTTTATTACTTTTGTTTAATTTAATTTAATAACTATTTACTTAGTTTTTATTTCATTTTACTTATATTTTACTTTTTATTTTACTTTAACTTTTATTTATTTATTTATTTCTATTTATTTAGTTTAATTCATTTTTACTTTACTTTTATTTTACTTTTATCTTATTTTATTACTTTTATTTTACTTTTTGTTACTTTTTATTTTATTTAATAACATTTTACTTTGCTTTTATTTTACTTTTTATTTTATTTTATGAATTTTATTTAATTTTATTTAATAACATTTATTTTTTTTTACTTTTATTTTATTTTATTTTACTTAAACTTTTATTTTATTTATTTATTTCTATTTATTTTGTTGAATACATTTTTACATTATTTTTATTTTAGCACTTTAATTTTATTTATTTACATTTATTTAATGTAATAAAATTTTACTTTACTTTTATTTTATTTTTATTTTACTTGTATTTATTTATATTTACTTTTATTTTACTTACTGTTGTTTTATTTTGCTTTCATTTCATTTTATTAACTTTTATTATATTTATTTATTTATTTATTTATTTAATTTTATTTTATTTTATTTTTATTGCATTATATTTTTTATGTTTATTTTATAATAATAATAATAATAATAATTATTATTATTATTATTATTAATATTATTAATATCATTTATATTTTTAAATGTTTTTATTCATTATATTTTTATAATATCCCATACTTTTCCCATACATTTCCTGTAACAATGTGAAGCGCTATACTGTATCATACTCGGTTTTACCATGTGCAATACTACAGAATAGTAAATTATGGCATGTATGCTTAGCCATATATTAAATAATTACAGGAAAACATTCTGTAAGAAAATATGCTTTTTAAAATATATTAAGCTAAATAAAATATATTATTTGGTTTCAAATGTGTGTTTCTTCTTCATGACAGGATGGTGATGGGGAGGATAGCTTGATGGAGAAGAAAAAAGACCCAAAGAAGAGTAAAAATCTGGGACGGCGATCGACTAGAACGAGAAAATCCATCAGTTATAGGTAGGCCCACACGGAATCTGCGTGCGCAGAATTCAGCAGATTTTTAGCCCATCATTGAGTCTGTTTATTTAGTTTTGTAAATGTGTGTAAACTTATATTTATTCAGTTTTTTTTTATTAATTTTAGTAACATTATTGACTGAAAATGTTCATATGATTTACTTAGACTAAAGTGTGTAATGTAATATTTTCTCTCTTTTAGTGGATATATTATATGAGAGAATTCAAAATAAGTGGATCCAATTGGATTTGCATTATAAACATAGAAAAGTTAAAAAGTTATTATTTTTTTTATTTCATATATTAAGTTTGTTATGATACTCCCAAAATCATTCCACATTAATCCGCAGATTTTTTTACAAAATTCTTTGCAGAAATAGCAAAAAAATGTCAGCAGATTCTGTCTGGCCCTAGTTATAGGTAATCAATAATTCTGGGAACACCTTACAATGAGGATCTCTTTGTTAACATCATGGTAAAAAATATGGTCACATAAACAAATAATTATTAATCTTAGTTAATGTCTAACAGCTGAACTAATAAAGAAACGTTAACAAAGATTAATACATAATTTAACCAATTTAATATGCCTGCCTATGGCCAGTTACCAGCAAAAAATATTTATTTACTGATCATGAAACTGTATGTGAATTATTTATGTACAATCTGGGAAGACAACTAACTTAAATTTATTATTATCATTATTATTATTAATATGACTACTACTATATTTTATTATTTTTACTACAGAGTTATTATTGTTAATATGAATTGTTGATTATTATTATTATTATTTTATTAATTAATAATGTTTTTATTATCTTGTATCATTTAGTTACATTATAAAAATAAATAAAGAAATGTCTTAATACTATTGAACTATAAAAAATATAAATATATACAGTGGGGGAAATAAGTATTGAACACGGCATGTTTTTTCCTGGGAATAATATTTCTAAAGCAGCTGTTGACATGGAACTGAACCAGATTTTGGTCAAAACCCAAACAATACAAACATAAAAATTAACATGGTGAGAAATGAGTTGTGAAAAAAGAATGAAATGACAGAAGGAGAAAGTGCTGAACTACTGAAATGTATTAAATACTTTATATTAAAGGTTTTATTAATGACGACATCTGAAAGACGCCTCTCATATGGAGAATAAAGTCACATGCATTGCTCAGGTGTGAGTTTCTCACAGACTTCAACAGAGTGTCAAAATCTTGTTGCTTCTGTGGGTCTCGTCTATCAAATCTGAGCTTTATTTTGTATTTTCTATTGGATTCGGGTCAGGTGATTGGCTGGGCCATTCTACAGCTTGATTTTCTTTCTCTGAAAGCATTTGAGAGTTTCCTTGAATGTGTTTTGGATCATTGTCCTGCTGAAATGTCCACCCTGGTTTCATCTTCATCCTCCTGCTAATGTAGATGTTGGACTGAAGCAGCTGATATTCACTCACACTGAGGAAGAGCAGAGAGTTGCTGAAGAACTACTGAGAGATTTCAGCTGCTGTCTGGGCTTTCACTGCTGAACTACACCTCCTTTTCTTCATCTGTTCAATACTTTTTCCCTGCGTCATTTCATTTTATTATACAGAACTTTATTTGTAAAGATTTGTTTTCTTTGCATATATGGATTTCTTAGGGTTTTACCAACATCTGGTGAAAATCTCAAGTCAACAGCACCTTTAGAAATATGTTTTCTGAGAAAAATGATGACGTGTTCAATACTTATTTTTCTTGCTGTGTGCCTCAGTAAAAATAAAATGAGCTTGGCACTGTCAGAAATAGACTGACTAACTGTTCATTTTCTTTACCATCAACCAGATTTGATGATTTTGATGAAGCCATTGATGAAGCGATAGAGGAAGACCTGCAGGACTCAGAAGGAGGAGGTTTGTCGTATAAGACATGTTATAATACAGTTGAAGTCAGAATTATTAGCCCCCCTGTTTATTTTTTTCCCCAATTTCTGTTTAATGGAGAGAAGATTTTTTCAACGCATTTCTAATCATAATAGTTTTAATAACTCATCTCTAATCACTGATTTATTTTATCTTTGCCATGATGACAGTAAATAATATTTGACTAGATATTTTTCAAGACACTTCTATACAGCTTAAAGTGACATTTAAAGGCTTAACTAGGTTAATTAGGTTAACTAGGCAGGTTAGGGTAATTAGGCAAGTTATTGTATAATGATGGTTTGTTCTGTAGACTATCGAAAAATAAATATAGCTTAAAGGGGCTAATAATTTTGACCTTAAAATGGTGATTAAAAAATTAAAAACTGCTTTTATTCTAGCCGAAATAAAACAAATAAGACTTTCTCCAGAAGAAAATATATTATCAGACATACTGTGAAAATTTCCTTGCTCTGTTAAACAACATTTGGGAAATATTTAAAAAAGAAAAATAAATTCAAAGGGGGGCGAATAATTCTGACTTCAACTGTATATGCTTAATGTATGTGTTATAATAGGTTGAATGTGGTGACGGTGTGTTTGTGCTTCAGGTGCTGGTGGTGGTAAACCGGTGGCGAATGTCGTGACGCAGCAGAAAAGCGCAGTGAACAGAGAGAGTCGGCGGCCTGTCAAACCGGTGGCTCCGCGCAAGAAGAAACGGCGGAGGCTCAATGATCTGGACAGCGACAGTACGGTGGACGAAGAGGAGAGCGAGGACGAGTTTCAGCTCAGCGAAAGGTCTGCAAACAGATTCAACCTCATGTTATTCATTCATTTTCCCTCATCTTATTCATCAGTGGTCGCCACAGCGGAATGAACTTATCCAGCATATGTTTTATACAGCGAATGCCCTTCCAGCTGCAACCCAGTACTGGGAAACACCCATACACACTCACATTCAGTCACACTCTCATACACTACGACCAATTTTGCTTAGTTCATCCAATTCACCTATAGCACATGTGTTTGGACTGTGGGGGAAACCGGAGCACCCGGAGGAAACCCACGCTAACACGGGGAGAACATGCAAACTCCACACAGAATGGCAAACTGGCCCAGCCGAGACTCAAACCAGCAGCCTTCTTGCTGAGGCGACAGTGCTAACCACTGAGCCACCATGTCGTCCGTGTCTAAATTCTAATTATACAATAATTCATGCATCCTTGCTAAATATATTCCTTTTCTCTTTTTTTTCCAGCATGGAGGAGGATTTTGTGGTTTCAGGTGATGGTGCGTCTGACGGTGATGTGGGCTCGTATGATGGCAGTGAATGGGGCAGTGGTGAAAGTGAAGCCGAAAACAAACCAGCGTCTCGGAGAACGGGAAAAACCACACAAACCCGGAGAAGCAGACAGAGTAAACGCAGACCTGCGGCCCGACGAAGAGGATCCTCAGAGGAAGACCTGCTAGACTCCGAGGAAGAGGAGGAGGAGGAGATGGGTTTGTATGAGTTTTATATTTGGTTTATATAAAAGAATTCATTCTGCTTTTCTTTAAAGCTCTTTAAAGGCTTAGTTCACCCAAAAATGAGCTTCCTTTATCTTCAGAAAACAAATGAAGATATAGTAGATTAAATCCAAAAGCTCTCTGACCCTAGACAACAACGATTCACTGATTCAAATGAACCATTTAGAGTGAACTTCCAGTAAAGGATTCACTGATTCAAATGATCCATTCAGAGTGAGTCTCCAGTAAAAGATTCACTGATTCAAGTGATCCATTCAGAGTGAGTCTCCAGTAAAAGATTCACTGAATCAAGTGATCCATTCAGAGTGAGTCTCCAGTAAAAGATTCACTGATTCAAATGATCCATTCAGAGTGAGTCTCCAGTAAAATATTCACTGATTTAAATGATCCATTAAGAGTAAAGCTGCAGTCACACTAGAGTTTGAGCTTGCGATATTCTGTCGTATGGAGAAAGGGGCGAGATTAAACAAGATGATTAGACATTAAAAAAAGCGAGCGAATGGTCCATATTTTAAATTTCTGTCCAGAAAGGTAATGTTTTGATCCTCGTTTGGTCTCACGCAGTCAAGTGATGCGATTTTGCAGGTCAGAGTTCACCAAGCTTGAACTTTGCAACGCAGCAAACTGCGAAACTTGACGCACGAGCTTGCGTTTCCGGTCTGACGCATTCGCGTGTGTATGAATGGAAGTGTATGGGGAGAAAATCCAGTGTGACCGCAGCGCGAGTCTCCAGTAAACAATTCAGTGATTCAAATTATCCGTTCAGAGTTAGCTTCCAGTAAACGATTCACTAATTCAATTGATCCATTCAGAGTAAGACTCCAGTAGATGATTTGCTGATTCAAATGATCCATTCAGTAAGTCTCCAGTAAATGATTGACTGATTCAATTGATCCATTCAGAGTGAGTCTCCAGTAGAAGATTTGCTAATTCAAATGAACCATTCAGAGGGAGTATTCAGTAAATTATTCAGTGATACAAATTATCCATTCTGAGTGAGTCTCCAGTAAATGATTCACTGATTTAATTGATCAATTCAGAGTGAGCTTCCAGTAAATGATTCACTGATTAAAGGTGCAGTATGTAAGTTTGACACCCAGTGGTTGAACTAGGTATTGCACTCCTGGATCATAATAAAAGTACGCTGGGATGCCAGATTGTGTACAGGAGCGAGTGATTTAAACTGTGTTCTAAATAAAAGCAACGACACGCGATAGAGGGAATATTTTCCATATTAAAAGGAGTTTTTGTCCTAACCAACACCTCGAATTGATATATTAGAAATGGCTTCTATTTCTCACAGCTGAACAACAGAAACCTATGACAGCTAGATCACCTCAGGTAAGCCTTGTGTGCTTTATTCAGTGCTAAATGCTAACAATGCGAGTTTGAATGCATTTTACATGGCATTTGTTGCCATATACTGAAAGCAGAAAGTTCACCTCAGATCTTGAAAATACAATAAACCGTCTGAAATTGAACTTTAGAACTAAACACATATGGGTGATTCAGCATCTACATTGATGTTAAAGTGGGTTAACATGTATTAAATAGATTCTAAACCTTACCGTTTCGTGAGTGAGTGCATATTCTGTGCTTCTGAAAGGCTGTATTTACATTTCTGCCGTGTTTCGTCTGGTGCAAACAGCCAAATAGCTGATCACTGCCTCTCTCGTCACAGCGTGTTGTTAGGACACGCGGTTACAATGTAACCTGCTCACCTAATGTTTACGTTCGTAATATTTATGTAATTTGCTAATTAATAACCTCATGTGGAACTGCATCTGTCTCCCATACTGTTCTTTTTGGTCACGGACGCATGCTTTCAGAGTCTTTCTGAATGAATGAATGAAATACGCTGTTTTCCAACAAGGCAACCCAGGGTGCTGACATATAATTGGCTAAACTGGCATCGTGCATATGAAATTTATCTAAACAAAGACAGCGTTCCGGCACGGAAAACCCATTTTCAAAGCAGAATATCTGACTTCAGCATTGTTTTTCAGTTAAACAAGTATGTTCACTTGGGATGTTTCTTAAATATCTGCACACATATTATGGTATTTTTATGCTTTAGAAGAGTCAAAAACTTACATACAGCACCTTTAAAATAATTCATTCAGAGTTCGCTTCCAGGAAACAATTTACTGATTCAAAGGATCCATTCAAAGTAAGTCTCCAGTAAAAGTTTCACTGATTCAAATGATCCTTTCAAAGAGTCTCCAGTAAAAGATTCACTGATTCAAATAATTAATTTAGAGTTAGCATCCAGTAAATGATTCACTAATTCAGTTGATCCATTCAGAGTGAGCTTCCAGTAAACGATTCAGTGATTCAATTGATCCATTCAGAGTGAGTCTCCAGTAAACGATTCACTGATTCAAATTAATAATTTAGAGTATCCAGTAAATGATTCACTGATTCAAACAATCCATTCAGAGTGAGTCTCCAGTAGATGATTTACTGATTCAAATGACTCATTCAGAGTGAGCTTTCAGTAAACGATTTACTAATTCAAATGATCCATTCAGAGTGAGTCTTCAGTAAATGACTCACTGATTCAAATCAATCATTCTGATTATCCAGTAAATAGGTGCGTTTGACATGAAGCACAGCTGCAGCCGGTAATCAACAAGATTAGCTGAGCGCAGGCGGGGACGGAGTTAAAAACGGAGCCGGACACTTCGGGGTTCACTGTTGCGGCAGTCATGATGACGGATCACATGGCGTCATCATCATTTTTTTATTTATAACAACAAAAGATTTACAAATAAAACACAATACAGTCTCTACAAACTATAGTTCATTTTTAAACAATAAGGGATTTATGAATTAAATATATTACAAACGCATGAGAGAAATCAGTCTCATTCTCTCCACTCCACCACTCCACCACAGCAGCTGCTCAGGATACGGCCTGGTCCAGGATTATGAAAACCTTGCGATCATCTCGTCACTGGTCTTGGATCGCATCAGTGGCACTGCATAGTCTGAGGGCCTCGGGATGAGTATCCCCAGGTGGAAATACAGAATAAAGAGAATAATTAGCGTAGCTGCTGGTCAGTGTATATAAACGAGATGCAAAAACCTGCGTGGGGCAGGTGAATGAACTATTCAGAGTGAGCTTTTAGTAAACGATTTACTGATTCAAATCAATCATTCTGATTGAGTGTCCTGTAAATGATACACTAATTCAAATGAACCATTCAGAGTGAGTCTCCAGTAAATGACTCACTGATTCAAGTCAATCATTCTGATTGAGTATCCTGTAAATGATACACTAATTCAAATGAACAATTTAGAGTGAGTCTCCAGTAAATGATTTGCGAATTCAATTGATTCATTCAGAGTGAGTCTCCAGTAAATGATTCACTAATTGAAATGATTCATTCAGAGTGAGCTTTCAGTAAACCATTCACTGATTCAAATGATTAATTCAGTGAGTTTCAAGTAAGTTATTAGGTGCGTTCGACATGAAGCACAGCTGCAGCCGGTGATCAACGAGATTAGCCGTGCGCAGGTGGGGGCGGAGTTGAAAACGGAGCCGTCAAGCCGGACACTTCAGAGCTCGAAGTTGCTGCTGTCATGATGACCGATCACATGGCGGGATCATTTATTTATTTATTTATTGCAATAATAACAAAAGGTTTACACTACACATAAAACAGAACACAGTCTCTACAAACTATAATTCATTTTTAAACAAGGGAATTATGAATTCAATTTAAGTAGCCTACATAACAAACGCATGAGAAATAAAGGGAAAACAAGAGAGGACATGAAAAGGAAATAAATATCCACAAATAGGCCTATTAAACAAAACAATAAGCACAAATTCTTGGGAGTTTAAACATCAGTCTTTGGGCTACTAGATGTTGAATGGTATGTCAATACTGCTCCAGTGCTTGTTTGAATATGCTAAAAAAGGGTTTACATTTATTTACATTTATAGATATAAAACTTTCCTATATATTAATGTAAAACCCAAAACAAGGTGTTTTGATTAAGTGTTAAAAAATGATTATTTTGGATAATAAAAACATTTTTTAAAAAGCACTTTAATCCATAGAGATTGAACAAAAGGACCACAATAAATGAGCTACACTAAATAAAAAATAGCCAGAAAGAGCAGGTACATCAATGACACTTAACATTTCTGCATAAACGGCTTAAGAGGAAATAAAATATTTTATAATCATGTATTTTTATATTTATTAAAATATTTTTTACTTAATGTGTTAAGAAATCTTCATAGGGGTGTCAGGATCAATGAGGATAATTATTATATTATAAGTCTGTAAGACTTTTTTGAGTTAATATTTGGTCATTCACTAAATCTAGACATTATGAACAAATTATTTAACAAAAGATGATACTGCAGTAAAATATCTGTAGTCTTTTAATAAGCATACAAGCATTACAAGATAGAGAGGGTATGAACATTTAATTGTTTGTTTTGAAATTTGTGAATCGGAATTTGTCCAGTAATAAACCCGAAACACACGTGGTTGTTGTCATGCTGTGAACTCGGCCAATCGTGTAACATCAGTGTCGTCATCACAGTTCCAGCAGGCGCTCTTCAGGTGCTGCGCGGTCGGACTCAATCGTCTGATCTTGGAGCGCTGTCGCGGTACTTTGATGCCACATGTGACAGTCACATGGCGTCAGCGCAGCATCAATCCGGCCAAAATTTCTAACCGGCATGCACCGCTTTAAGACAGATTTCGATCGGTCTGCGCAGCGCTGCATGAAGTCGAAAGCACCTATTCACTTTTGATCCATTCAGAGTGTGTCTCCAGTAGATGATTCACTGATTCAAATGAATCATTCAGACTGAGTCTCCAGTAAATGATTCACTGATTTTTACAAACTCATCTGAATGTGTCTGTTTGTGTGTTTACACTTGAATTATTCAGAATTATCAGTGTGGTTATTTAAAGTATGACAAGTTTTGGTAATTCAACTTTCTTGAAATATACCAAGTACTTTGACTCGAGTAATATTGATTTTATACTTCAGCTGGAGTAATATTCTATTAGGATATCTGTACTTTTACTCAAGTGCCTAATTTGTGTACTTTGTCCATTATTGTAGTCAGGTTGTCTACTATGTTTTGTCACAGAGCCTTAGTGTCATTGAATGAACTTTTTACTGCTGCTTTTGATCTGGCAGAAACAGAAGGCTCTGACTGCAGTGACATTGACGTGGATGTGAACAGAAGGCGTCCGCGGCGGAGTCACAACTCTCAGGTCAACTACTACGAGACATCAGAGTCTGAAGGCTCACAGAAGCCATTGGATCAGAAACACTCGTCTCATGCTCACCGCCGACGGCTGTCCAGCTCCAACAGTGAAGGTAAGCACAAGTTTTGTAGATGTTAGTATCAGTATTAGTACTTGTTAGGATATCTATAAGCTAGTGTGCACCAAAACAGTGACACAATTTATGAGATACTCTCACTGGCCACTTTATTAGGTATACCTTACTAGTACTGGGTTGGACCCATTTTGCCTTCAGAACTGCCTTAAACCTTCATGGCATAGATTCAACAAGGTACTGGAAATATTCCTCAGAGATTTTGCTCTATATTGACATGATAGCATCACACAGTTGCTGCAGATTTGTCGGCTGCACATCCATGATGCAAATCTCCCGTTCCAACACATCCCAAAGGTGCTTTATTGGATTGAGCTCTGGTGACTGTGGAGGCCATTTGAGTACAGTGAACTCATTTTCATGTTCAAGAAACCAGTCTGAGATGATTCGTGCTTTATGACATGGTGCGTTATCCTGTTGGAAGTTGCCATCAGAAGATGGAAACACTCAGTGCTTAATTTGTGAATTCCGAGGTCCCGGAACAGATCGGGGTAACTGATCCGGCATGTTACCCGAGGATGGAGAGGTGTCGCGCACGAAAGTGGAGAGCTTGGAGGGAGGGGGGGCATTGGATGGCGGAGGGGTGTCGCGGACGAAGGATAAAAGTGAAGAGCGGGGGTTGTCGCGGACAAAAGTGAAGAGGGTTGGGGAATCACAGAAGAAAGTGGAAGTGAACAGCAGACAGGGAGGAGGGCGGTTGAGGAGGGGGATCGGTAAAATTAGGTGCCGGATCAGATTTCAGAGGTGCCGGATCCGGCTCCGCCGTGTTCCGGCACAAATTAAGCCCTGGGTAGACTGTGGTCATAAAGGGATGGACATGGTCAGCAACAAAACTCAGGTAGGCTGTGGCGATTAGTAATTAGCAATTAGTATTAATAGGGCCAAAGTGTGGCAAGAAAATATCCCTCACACCATTACACCACCACCACCAGCCTGAACCATTGATACAAGGCAGGATGGATCCATGCCTTCATGGTGTTGACGCCAAATTCTGACCCTACCATCCGAATGTGGCAGCAGAAATCGAGACTCATCAGACCAGGCAACGTTTCTCCAGTCTTCTGTTGTCCAATTTTGGTGAGCCTGTGTGAATTGTAGCCTCAGTTTCCTGTTCTTAGCAGTGCCACCCGGTGTGGTCTTCTGCTGCTGTAGCCCATCCGCCTCAAGGTTGGATGTATTGTGTGTTCAGAGATGCTTTTCTGCAGACCTCGGTTGTAACGAGTGCTTATTTGAGTTACTGTTGCCTTCCTATCAGCTGGAACCAGTCTGGCCATTCTCCTCTGACCTCTGGCATCAACAAGGCATTTGCGCCCACAGAACTGTCACTCACTGGAGATTTTCTCTTTTTCGGGCCATTCTGTGTAAACCCTATAGATGGTTGTGCATGAAAATCCCAGTAGATCAGCAGTTTCTGAAATACTCAGACCAGCCCGTCTGGCACCAACAATCATGCCATGTTCAAAGTTACTTAAATCACCTTTCTTCCCCATTCTGATGCTCTGTTTGAACTGCAGCAGATCGTCTTGACCATGTCTACATGCCTAAATGCATTGAGTTGCTGCCATGTGATTGGCTGATTAGAAATTTGCATTAACGAGCAGTTGGACAGGTGTACCTAATAAAGTGGCCGGTGAGTGTGTAAAACTGATATAAACATGTAACGTTTGCAGTTTGTCACTTCCGCGAAATGGATTGACGATTTTGTTGACGTCGCCTCATACTTCACTTCCTCATCAAATCTTCTGATCAATTAAATTCTCTCTAGTGTCTGACATGCCCCGGCCACTTCTTCTCATTTGCTTTTCATTTGATGCGCCTGAGCTCAACCACTCTCACTGGCAGAGCTGTGAGGAAAAACAAAACGCTGTATGTTTTTTTTAAAGGGGAGGAGCTACACTATGTCTCGCCCTCTTTTATGTTTTGGTTGAGATTACATCAAACATCGAATAAAAAAAAAGCACATTTCAAACCTTTAATGCATACACAAAGACAAAAGGTTGATTTTTAGCTAAATAAATGCTATATATTTGTACCATGATTTACAGAAGACACCCACTAAATTGTCATTCATTCAGTGTAACAAGTTCTCATCATCAAATCTCATCATTCGTTTGAGGACATATTACATTTTAGTTATTTGAAATAATATAATGTATAATAAATAATAGAGAATAATAAATAATAATAATAAAAATAATAGAGAAGTCACAGAAAATGTACTGGCAGTTTATTACAAGGTTTTTGTAGCGTAATTTATTTTTGTATCGAGCACATTTCTAAAGGTGCTTTTGAATTTTCCCCGGATGTTTGTAACAACCAAAAAAATCCATATATGCAAAGAAAACAAAACTATTTAGTTTACAAATTAAGTTATGCTTAATAAAATGAAATGACGCAGGGAAAAACTATTGAACAGAAGAAGAAAGGGAGGTGTAGAAAGGCAGTGAAAGCCCAGACAGCAGCTGAAATCTCTCAGTAGTTCTTCAGCAACTCTCTGCTCTTCCTCAGTGTAAATGAATATCAGCTGCTTCAGTCCAACATCTACATTAGCAGGAGGATGAAGATGAAACCAGGGTGGACATTTCAGCAAGACAATGATCCAAAACACAGCCAAGGAAACTCTCAAATGCTTTCAGAGAAAGAAAATCAAGCTGTAGAATGGCCCAGCCAATCACCTGACCCGAATCCGATAGAAAATACAAAATAAAGCTCAGATTTGATAGACGAGACCCACAGAACCATCAAGATTTTTAAACTCTGTTGAAGTCTGTGAGAAACTCACACCTGAGCAATGCATTCTCCATATGTGAGAGAAAAGCTTTAATCTTTAAGCTGCCGTCACCAAAAAAGCCTTTATATAAAGGATTAAATACAATTCAGTAGTTCAGCCCTTTCTCATTTCATTGTCATTTCATTCTTATTACACACAACTCATTTCTTAGGATGTTTTATTTTCAAATTTGGGTTATCAAAATCTGGTTTAATTCTACATTAACAGCTCCTTTAGAAATATTTCCAGGAAAAAAACATGTTCAATACTAATTTTTTATTATATCACTTTAAACTATTAAAAATGTCCACCTTTTTCAAACTTTTCTAGATTAAAAATTGTTGGAAGAAAGATCAAACTCCCATAATGCAATTCA
Source organism: Danio kyathit (assembly GCA_903798195.1). NCBI lineage: Eukaryota > Metazoa > Chordata > Actinopteri > Cypriniformes > Danionidae > Danio > Danio kyathit. The sequence continues at coordinate 6,342,870 of LR812536.1, read as the reverse complement.
AATGCATAAATAAACAGGAAAAAACAAATACACAAATCACACAATACAGAAAACTGCTAATTTACAGATGTTTTCCTACAGTGCTTACTGTTCCTTTAACTCTTATGTGCTGTTGGGATGTTTTCATTCACTCTGTAGTGATTTTGAGGATTACTTTGGCCATAACTTGTTCTGTGTTTCAGCTAGCAGAATGATTTTTGGTGACAAATCTTATTTTGACACACATTTTGAGAAATTTACTCAACAATACACTCCTTACTACCCTTTTGTTATGTTCGGGATGAAAACATCCACTGAATTAAACTGCTGTAAAAATGCATCAGATTCATATTTGTTTTTAATTTGTTTTGCATAAATCTGTTAATAAACCTCAGTCCTGATCAAAACTTCTAAATTGTTTAGAAAATTACAGAATTTTAACTTTAATTTCCGAATTCATAAATGATGTCACTGATTTCTTGGTGAAAAAACACACAAAATGATTTATTTTATTTATTTATTTTTTTGTGTTCAGATCTTTTTATTAACATTTTGGTCAATAAAACATCAATTTCAAAAATATTTGAAAAACAGAGACAAATTATCTTTGCTCCAACAGAGCCCCCCCGCCCCACTGCACCATTTCTATACAATATATTTTGCCCATTTTTAATCTGTTTTACATCATGTCATGATATATACATACACACAATACAAGTAGATAAAAGTTCCATTATATGTTCACTCATCTATTGTACATATATACACACACAATGAGTCACAATAGGCTTAGCAAATGTGAAATAAAATAATTTAGATAAAAGTTTAAATTAAAAAAAAAATGGAGGGAAGGAAGGAAAAAAAACAAAACAATGGTCAAACTGAAAATGTTAAGTTTGGATCCAGTTGCTCTATATATGTCAGCACTGGCTGCCAAATAAGATAAAATTTTTGACTGCAACCTTTGGTGGAGTACCGAATCTTCTCCATTGTAAGATGGTACATAAGATCCCTAATCCAATGATTAAAAGTTGGAGGAAATTTGTCCTTCCATTTAAGCAGTATAAGACGTCTAGCAATTAATGTTGAAAAAGAAATCATGCTTTTGGTATTATTGTCTAAACTGGGATCTGTAATTAAACCAAATATTCCTACAATAGGGCAAGGGTTAATTGACACATGCAAAACATTTGAAAAGAAATTAAATAATAGTTGCCAGAACTTGGTAATTTTAGAACATGACCCAAACGTGTGTGTGTGTGTGATTAGCTATCTCTACTTCACATTTATTACATAAGGGATTTATGGTTGGTGAAAATTTAGCTAATTTTGCTTTTGTCCAATGTAGGCGATGGACCACTTTAAATCGAATAATTGTATGTCGCAAACAGATTGAAGTTGAGTGAATCTTATTTATAATGTCTTGCCAAATTTCCTCCGAGAGAGTCAACTCGAGTTCATTTTCCCTTTGTTGTCAAAATGATGCATTTTTAATAGAAAAAGTAATTGTGGACTGGATTTTTGTTACCTTTTATCACAGTCTTGGACATGTGAATGAACATTGCCTTTTCTTCCTTGTTTTTGATTGATTTTTATTTTTTCTCCCTATTTTACTGTTGTTGGCTGTTTTTGCCCCATTGACTTCCATTATAACCACATTTGGCACATTTGGTTGATCATCAGTTGGCAGCAATAACTCTTTAGTTAGGCTGTGCAAAAAAAGCTTAGTTTCTGGATTTTATATGGAGTATATCAGCAAATTAAAGTGTGTGTATGTGTGAGAGTGACCTTTACGCACTTATCTTGATGTGTCTGAGAAAATCTAAATATTCATCTGAGCTCTCAGAACTACATGGAGTAAACAAAAATAAAGACTGTGTGTTTATGCACCATCAAATGTGCTTATAATGGAAGTCATTGGGGCAAAAACAGCCACCAACAGTAGATTAGGGAGAAAAACTAACAATGCATTAAAGCCAATGTTGTTACTCAGTGACATCATTTATGATTTTTGGTGCCAAATCTTATTCTGATGCATATTTTGAGAAAATGCTTTGAATATTTAAAAAAAGACTCAAATATACACTCTGGGCAAATTTACTACCCTTTCATTACAGTATGTTCGGGATGAAAACATCCACTGAATTAAACTGCTGTAAAAATGCATCACATTAATATTTTTTGCTGATTTTTTTTGCATAAATCTGTTAATAAACCTCAGTCCTGATCAAAACTACTTATTTGCTTAGAAAATTACAGGATTTTAAATTCGTAAATGATGTCACTGATTTGGTGAAAAAACACACAAAATGATGCATTTTTAATAGAAAAAGTAATTGTGGACTGGATTTTTGTTACCTTTTATCAAAGTCTTGGACATGTGAATGAACATTGCCTTTGATTCATTGTTTTTGATTGATTTTCATTTGAACTCCCTAATTTACTGTTAGTGGCTGTTTTTGCCCCATTGACTTCCATTATAACCACATTTTTTGGTTTTTGGATTGCAAAACCATGACATCATATAATCATGCGTTTTTGATTGTTTTCCCTGTTGAAGAGGTAAATTTTGTAGTTTTTACTGTTGATCATGAGTTGGCAGCATTAACCCTTTAGAAAAAAAAAAGCTTAGTTTCTGGATTTTATAGGGAGTATATCAGCAAATTAAAGTGTGTGTATGTGTGAGAGTGACCTTTACGCACTTATCTTGATGTGTCTGAGAAAATCTAAATATTCATCTGAGCTCTCAGAACTACATGGAGTAAACAAAAACAAAGACTGTGTGGTTATGCACCATCAAATGTGCTTGTAATGGAAGTCAATGGGGCAAAAACAGCCACCAACAGTAGATTAGGGAGAAAAACTGAAACTCTAACAATGCATTAAAGCCAATGTTGTTGTAACCAAGGATAGATGCTGACAACAGGATGCGGATCCAAATGCAGGTTTATTTAAAGGAATGGTCAGGCAAGCAATGATCAGTACAGGAGCAAACAGATGTATGAGGATAATCCAGAATCGTAGTCAATATAGCAAGCAGATGGTCACAAGGATGGCAGCAAACAGGGAGAAACAGGTAAACAAGGCGAGGGTCTAAACACGGCAAAAACAAGACAAGGAAATGCTTTGAATTGAAACTGGTAACAGATGACAAGACTCGGCAATGGAGTGAGTGTGTGCTGCTTATGTACTGTGTGCAATCAGTCTTGACAAGCCTCCGGTGGTGTGTGTGCAATCAGTGGAGATGAGTAACATGTGTGTGAGAGTGGAGTGCATGTGTGGAGATGTAGTCCATATATGGTGGATTTGTAGTCCATAGTGTTTGTGCATGTAAACCAGCGATCTAAGGGGAAAAGATCGCTGGTGATCGTGACAGTTGTTACTAATCGTTCACATGTCCAAGACTGTAATAAAAGGAAAAAAAATCCAGTCCACAATTACTTTATATGTTGAAAATACGTCATTTTGTGAGTTTTTTTCACCAAATCAGTGACATCATTGTTGAATTTGGCAATTAAAGAGTTAAAATCCTGTAATTTTTTTTTAAGCAGTTTTGTAGTTTTGATCAGGACTGAGGTTTATTAACAGATTTATGCAAAAAAAACTGAAAAGAATATTAATCTGATGCATTTTTACTACAATTTAATTCAGTTTATGCGTTCATCCTGAACATAACAAAAGGGTAGTCAATATGAACAGTGCACAAGGGTTCGTTTCATTTTCCCCGCATGCATGTCCTGACTCTAAAAGAGCCACGATAAAAGTAAATAGTTTTGATCTCATCCCATATTTCCAGAATCTGCGCTCTCTAAAGACTTAAAGCCAAAGGTGGTCCTTCAGAGATCAGATCGCATACAGAAGAAGTGCACGCCTGCGGGTGAAGACTCCAAACACAGGCACAAACTAATAAAACAGAGACCGCAGAGGAGCTCCAGTGAAGACGAGGAAGAGGACGGAGGAGAAACAGAGGAGTCCGAGGAGGAAGAGCGACCAATGCGCAAAAGATCCAACCGCATTGAAACGGACGAAGAGGAAGAGGAAGACACACGGGGAAACGTGAGGTGGAAGCACATTAGGCACAATGGTTTGGTTGCAGCTCAGGAGGAGGATGATGCTGATGATGATGAAGAGGATGAGGAAGAGTTCACTGGAGTCACGGACCTTGTTAACTTTGTTTTCGACAGTGAACAGTTGTCATGATGTGCTCAGTAGCTCAAATACGTTTATTTTTCTCAGCCACTTTCACAGGAATGTCCCTCATCGGCCACCGTAAGTCTCCAGGGGTCTCATTTAAAAGCCTGTTTTTGCGTACAAAGTAAACGTAGGGCAGAATAGATTTAAATTGATGTATTAATTAATGATTATGGCTCGTACACTCCAAAAATATATTGTTGCTGCTTGTTCAAACTACTCATTTAAACTGAGCTGAAACGTCGCGGATATTAATTGTTTTATGTTCAATCCACTTACATTTGTAAAAACATTTAGGTAACTTAATCGACTTGTGTTGGGACAACATGAAAGAGTGGTGTGGATCCCAGCATTTAGTGATTCAATTAAATCAGTATTAAAATTAAAGAATAGTTCACTCAAAAAAGAAAGTTTTGACATCATTTACTCACCATTTACTTTTACATTTAAGAGTTTGTTTTCTCTGTTGAACACAAAAGAAGATATTTTGAAGAATGCTGACTTTTTTTTCCTACTATGGAGGTCAATGGTTACTGGCTTTCAGCATTCTTTAAAATATCTTATTTTGTGTTTAACAATAAATAAAGATGTTTATAAAAGCTTGAGGGTGAACAAATACTGACTAAATATTTTTTTCCTCTCTGTTGAATACAAAAGAAGATATTTTGAAGAATGCTGAAAACCATTAACTTTTTTTTTCCTACTATGGAGGTCAATGGTTACCGGTTTTCAGCATTCTTCAAAATATCTTCTTTTGTGTTCGACCGAAGAAATAAAGAGGCTTATAAGTAGTTGAGGGTGAATAAATACTTACTAAATATATTTTTCCCTCTGTTGACACAAAATAAGATATTTTGAAGAATGCTGAAAACAATTGACTTTTTTGAGTTTTTCCTGCTATTAAAGTCAATGGTTACCGGTTTTCAGCATTCTTCAAATATCTTCTGTGTTCAACAATAATTAAAGAGGTTTATAAGCACTTAAGAGTGAATAAATACTGACTAAATAGTTTTTTCCCTGTGTTGAACACAAAAGAAGATATTTTGAAGAATGCTGAAAACCATTTTTTTTCCTACTATGGAGGTCAATGGTTACCGGTTTTCAGCATTCTTCAAAAGTGCTTCTTTTGTGTTCAACAGAAGAAATAAAGATGTTTATAAAAGCTTGAGGGTGAATAAATACTGACTAAAAAGTTTTTCCTCTCTGTTGAACACAAAATAAGATATTTTGAAGAATGCTGAAAACCATTGACTTTTTTTCCTACTATGGAAGTCAGTGGTTACCGGTTTTCAGCATTCTTCAAATTATCTTCTTTTGTTTTCAACAGAATAAATTAAGAGGTTTTTAAAAGCTTGAGGGTAAAGAAATAGTGACTAAATAGTTTTTTCCAGTTGTTGAACACAAAAGACGGCGACGCAGTGGCGCAGTAGGTAGCACTGTCGCCTCACAGCAAGAAGGTCGCTGGTTTGAGCCTCGGCTGGGTCAGTTGGCATTTCTGTGTGGAGTTTGCATGTTCTCCCTGCGTTTGCGTGGGTTTCAGCATTCTTCAAATATCTTCTTCTGTGTTCAACAATAAATAAAGAGGTTTATAAGCACCTAAGGGTGAATAAATACTGACTAAATAGTTTTTCCTCTCTGTTGAACACAAAAGAAGATATTTTGAAGAATGCTGAAAACAATTTTTTTTTTCCTACTATGGAGGTCAATGGATACCGGTTTTCAGCATTCTTCAAAAGTGCTGCTTTTGTGTTCAACAGAATAAATAAAGAGGATTTTAAAAGCTTGAGGGTAAAGAAATAGTGACTAAATGTAAATTTTAGGGTGAACTATCCCTTTAAATATGTTTACTAGGAATTTAATTATTCAATCTCCCATGAGGTTTATTTATTTTTTAATAGATCTCAACTTTTGCATCGGAAATTAAGAGTTTCTTTCTTCTGTTGAGCACAAAATAAGATATTTTGAAGAATGTTGAAAACTATTGATTTCATGTGGTTTTACTACTATGGAAGTCAATTGTAACTGGTTTTCAGCATTCTTCAAAATATCTTCTTTTGAGTTGAACAGAATAAATAAAGAGGTTTATAAGCAGTTGAGGGTGAATAAATACTGACTAAATGTAAAATTTGGGGTGATCTATCCCTTTAAATATGTTTACTTTTAGTTTATTTGCATCTCCCATCAAGTTTATTTTTATAGATCACAACTTTGCGTTGGAAATTAAGAGTTTCTTTTTTCGGTTGAGCAAAAAAGAAGATATTTTGAAGAATGCTGAAAAGCATTAACTTCAATAGTATTTGTTTTTCCTATGGAAGTCAATGGTTACAGGTTTTTAGCATTCTTCAAAATATCTTTTTTTGTGTTCAACATAATAATAATATCTTCCACCCTCGTTTTGTGCATACGTTTTTAAATGAGACCCCTGATGTTATTATATATATTTTTTTTGGGATGTAGTGGACCAATGATGAGTGCTGTCCGTGCCGATGTCCGAAAATACTCCCATCTTCTCCAGCCGCATGCATTTACAACAGGGTCTCCCTCCCGAATCCATTCCTCAGCACTTTTCTCGGCCAGTACTTTTGGGTTTTTGTGTACAGCAGCTTCTGTCGTCCTGTAGAGACTCTGGACGTCACGCATTCGGAGCTTTGGTGTATTTCTCAGACTGGTGTTTTAGAGGTTTTTGCGTTCTCTGTGTTAGTCAATGTTTTCTTCTTTGTTGTACATGAAGGAAATGATGCCGACTCTTGCCTAAATGCGTTCGTTCAGTAAAAGGCTTTTAAAATAGGGTAGCACATACAGAAATGATCATTCTGACATTGTTCACTCGTATAGGGTGACCAGATCTCTCGGGACGAGTTGAGAAATCAGGATTTGGAATTATAACAAATGAAAATATTTGTTAGTCTTAGCAATTGGCATTTGGGGGGTGAAAAAAGTGACTTTTATTATGGAAAACTAAACGAATATTAACATTTTACTTCGATAACACACCTAAAACATGCTGCAAATCCATTGGAATTTGACCTTTTTAGTGGTTTTAATTTAGAAAATATTTGTTTGTCTGACAAATTGCCGTTTTCTGGAAAATAAAATGCTCCAAATGACTTTTATTATGGAAAATTAAACAAATTTTAACATTTTACTTGGATAACAAGCCTAAAATTGGCTGTAAATCCATTGGAACTTGACATTTTAAGTGATTTTAATTTAGAAAGTATTTGTTTGTTTGACAAATTGGCGTTTTCTGGGAAATAAAATGCTCTAAATGACTTTTATTATGGAAAATTAAACAAATATTAACATTTTATTTAAAAAACACTGCTAATAAATTCAGCAAATTCAGAGGAACTTTAAATATTCAAGTGGTTTTAATTTAGAAAATATTTGTTTGTTTGACAAATTGACATTTTCTGGAAAAAAATGCTCCAAATGACTTTTATTATGGAAAACTAAACAAATATTACCATTTTACTTAGATAACACACCTAAAACATGCTGCAAATCCATTGGAACTTGACATTTTTAAGTGGTTTTAATTAAGAAAGTATTTGTTTGTCTGACCAATTGGCATTAAAAAATAAATAAAATAAATGCTCTAAATGACTATTTATTTTAAATTTGGAAGAAATGTTAGCAGACCTTAAAACCTTAGAATAAAAGAAATAATAACATTTTACTCAGAAACACAGCTAATAGATTCAGTAAACCCAGAGGAACTAAACATTTGCAATTGGTCTTAATTTAGGAAATGCTCTAAATAATTTTACCCACAAACACACCTAAAAAGTTCTGCAAATCCAGAGAAAATTTAAATTTAGGAAATATTTGTTAGTCTTTCTAATTTCCATTTTTCTGCGTAAAAAATTGCTCTAAATGACTTTTATTTTGGAATAAAACATTACTTTCACTCAGTGAAAAATTCAGTGAATGCAGAGGAACTGAACATTTTCAAGTGGTTTTAATTCAGAAAATATTTGTTAGTCTGACCAATTAAAAATAAAAATAAATGCTATAAAGCAGTGTTTCTCAACCACGTTCCTGGAGGGCCACCAGCACTGCATGTTTTGGATGTCTCCTTTATCTGTCACACCCATTATAGGACTTTCAGTCTCTGCTAATGAGCTGATCTGAATCAGGTGTGTTTGGTTAGGGAGACGTGTGCAAAACTGGTTGTCCTCCAGGAACGTGGTTGAGAAACACTGCTAGAAATGATTACATTTGAAATTTAATTATTTACACTTCAGTTGTATAGATAAACAGAATGATGGCAGAATTTGATTGTTGGCTAAATTAAGCCTTAACTTAAACTAGTCTGTAGACCATATAAATGAAGAAACATATTAAAGGATGATTTGGGAATAATTGTTTAGCTGTTTTAATTTGAAACAACTAACTGTCCTCAAATAATAACATTGTATTATAGACTTATTTTTCCAAATTAGGAGGTTTTGTGTATCTTGAAAGACGTTTAACGAGACATTTTAAGTCCTTTTCTGAGAATCAACTGAATGCACTTATCATTCAAGCCCCTCCGATACGATACGATATGATACGATACCGCAGTCTGGATCGCTCTTTTAATAGAGTAATTTTTAGTATTGATTAACTCCAGGCTGCTGTTCTTTATGCTGGAGGGTTGATTGAATTAAAACACTATTAAAATCATTCCAAAACCCCATTATAAAACAAATAAATAAACCAACGGTAGCTTTAAATGAAGAGGGTGTTCATAAGACTGTAATGACACCTTTATAATCATGATATGACAGGTAATGGATATGAATGACATTTTATGCATGCTTATGACAACTGCCATTAAGTGTCATTCACTCAGTTGTGTCATTTTAAATGCAAAGGTGTCATTGTTTGTGATGTCTTTGCTATGTCAACTTGACATAAACAGATACATCATAACTTGTCTTTGCTATGTCAGCTTGACAAACGGATACATCATAACCTGTCTTTCTCATGGCAACTTGATATAAAAACATAAGCTGTTGTTGTCATGGCAACTTGACATAAACAAATACATCATAACTTGTCTTTGTCATGGCAACTTGACATAAATACATTATAACTTGTCTTTGTCATGGCAACTTGACATGAATACATCATAACCTGTCTTTGCTATGTCAACTTGACATAAATACATCATAACCTGTCTTTGCTATGTCAACTTGACATAAATACATCATAACCTGTCTTTGCTATGTCAACTTGACATAAATACATCATAACCTGTCTTTGCTATGTCAACTTGACATAAATACATCATAACCTGTCTTTGCTATGTCAACTTGACGTAAATACATGATAACCTGTCTTTGCTATGTCAACTTGAATTAAATACATAATAACCTGTCTTTGCTATGTCAACTTGACGTAAATACATAATAACCTGTCTTTGCTATGTCAACTTGACATAAATACACCATAACCTGTCTTTGCTATGTCAACTTGACATAAACGGATACATCGTAACTTGTCTTTGCTGTCAACTTAACATAAACAAATACATAATGACCTGTCTTTGCTATGTCATCTTGACATAAACGGATACATTATAACTTGTCTTTGCTATGTCATCTTGACATAAACGGATACATCATAACCTGTCTGTGTGATGGCGACTTGACATAAACAAATACATCATAACCTGTCTTTGTCATGGCAACTTGACATAAATACATTATAACTTGTCTTTGTCATGGCAACTTGACATAAACAAATACATAATAACTTGTCTTTGTCATGGTAACTTGACATAAACAAATACATTATAACTTGTCTTTGTCATGGCAACTTGACATAAATACATCATAACCTGTCTTTGCTATGTCAACTTGACATAAATACATCATAACCTATCTTTGCTATGTCAACTTGACATAAATACATCTTAACCTGTCTTTGCTATGTCAACTTGACATAAATACATTATAACTTGTCTTTGCTATGTCAACTTAACATAAATACATTATAACTTGTCTTTGTCATGGCAACTTAACATAAATACATTATAACTTGTCCTTGTCATGGCAACTTGACATAAATACATCATAACCTGTCTTTGCTATGTCAACTTGACATAAATACATCATAACCTGTCTTTGATATGTCAACTTGACATAAATACATTATAACTTGTCTTTGCTATGTCAACTTGACATAAATACATCATGGCAACTTGACATAAATACATTATAACTTGTCTTTGCTATGTCAACTTGACATAAATACATCATAACTTGTCTTTGCTATGTCAACTTGACATAAATACATCATAACCTGTCTTTGCTATGTCAACTTGACATAAATACATCATAACCTGTCTTGGCTATGTCAACTTGACATAAGTGCATCATAACCTGTCTTTGCTATGTCAACTTGACATAAATACATCATAACCTGTCTTTGCTATGTCAACTTGACGTAAATACATGATAACCTGTCTTTGTCATGGCAACTTGACATAAATACATCATAACCTGTCTTTGTCATGGCGACTTGACATAAACAAATAGATCATAACCTGTCTTTGTCATAGCAACTTGACATAAATACATCATAACCTGTCCTTGCTATGTCAACTTTACATAAATACATTATAACTTGTCTTTGTCATGGCAACTTGACATAAAAACAAATACATTATAACTTGTCTTTGCTATGTCAACTTGACATAAATGCATCATAACCTGTCTTTGTCATGGCGACTTGACATAAACAAATAGATCATAACCTGTCTTTGTCATGCCCATGGTAACTTGACATTACAGAGCCAACATAACCTGTCATAAACATGATTTATGTCAAGTTGACATGACAAAGACATCAAAAACAATGTCATCTTTGCATTTCAACACAACAGAGCTAATGACACTTAATGACAGTTGTCATAAATCTATTATAAACATGAGGTCATTATGATCGTGATTCATTAAAAGCATCAATACTCTGTCAATTTTTTTTTATACCAGCGTCATTAATATTTAAAGACATTTAAGGACATTTTCAAATTGCACCACTGTAGTCGAGCTTGAGAAGAAATAATATTGACGCTGTTATAAAATTTATGACGGTTATAATGGCCTCAACAATCATGTTTATGACAGATCTATGTCAAGTTGCCATGACAAAGACAGGTTATGATGTATTTGTTTATGTCAAGTTGTCATAGAGGGTGACACGGTGGCTCAGTGGTTAGCATTGTTGCCTCACAGCAAGAAGGTCGCTGGTTCGAGTCCCGGCTGGGTCAGTTGGCATTTCTGTGTGGAGTCTGCAAGTTCTCCCCGTGTTGGCGTGGGTTTCATCCGGGTGCTCCGATTTCCCCCACAGTCCAAACACTTGCACTACAGGGGAATTGATTAAACTAAATTGGCCGTAGTGTATAAGTGGGTGAATTAGTGTGTATGGACGTTTCCCAGTACTGGGTTGCAGCTGGAAGGGCATCCGCTATGTAAAACATGTGTTGGATAAGTTGGCGGTTCATTCCGCTGTGGCGACCCCTGATTAATAAAGGGACTAAACTGAATGAGGTTGTCATAGAAAAGACATCTGAAACAATGTCAGCTTTGCATTTAAAAAGACATAACTAAGCGAATGGCACTTATTGAGTTGTCATAAGCATGCATAAAATCTCATTCACATTCATACTGCGTCATATCATGATTATAAAGGTGTTATTACAGTCTTATGAACACCCACTTCAAAAAGAGTGATATAAAAGCACTGATATAATGATGATGGTCTTTCTTTGCTTTCAGTCAGGATGTGTTTTCGAGCCGTGTACTACTGGAATCTGTGTTTACCTTCTCGTTTTACTTCACTCTTACTTTCCAGATGTACGTCTCCATATTTCAAGAAGATTATTCACAGAACAGAAATAAACTTAATGTTGCTGTTAATGGTTTTGGCTGTATTTTTGTTTTTTTAACTCTTGAAATGCATTCATCATGAGAGATATATAAAAATGGCCCAAAAATGCAAGGGAATGAAGCTTTGCGAGTATATTAAAGGGGTGGTCCAGAGTGTATTTTTAAGACATGGTTGTGTTTATGAGATGCAAAGCAATGTATGCTCATGCTTCATTATGTGATTTTTTAATCTATCTTACTTTAATTATATACAGCTACTCAGCTAACATGAAAACGACTGTCATATTTCCTACTTACTCCGAAAGCCCTCCTTCAAGAGGCTATGATTAGTCAGCTAACATAATGTGCTGTGATTCGCAGATCGGCTCCACATCACCAGAAAGCGTCTCTGTTATAACATTACAGCGCATCTGTTCACGCCTCTTTGCTGCGCGGGGTGTGCCTGTGTAACCTGAAGAGGGTTTATGACATCACTAACCCGGATGTATTTTTTTGTAGTCCCCAAATTCGTTCACTGTAGGCTTTGCAAAGCTAACTCTGTAAAAGCCAATGTCTCCGAACTTTAAGCGTCTTACATTCAGAGATGTTGTTTATGTTCACACAGCTACATTACACATCCACTAAAGTTTAAAATATGATATCGTAGTGGACCACCCCTTTAAGGCCTCAAAATACACATCATTTGTTCATTCATTCTCTGATTTTTGACAATTATTTTTAAGTGACAAGTAAGGGAGTTCTTTGCATGTGTATTAACCCCTTCAAAATACACATTATTTATTCATTTATTCATGTATTATTATACTTTCTTACATTTATGTTTAGGAGTTTTAGTTAAAAAAACTGTTTAAAAGATATGTTTTGTTCAGATAATTTTGATGGGTGTATATATAGATCACCTTCAGAAATATATATGAGCAATATCACACGAGTAGCAGTGCGATGTGGCTGTATATCGGCACTGGTGAGAGGCATGCGTTAGTGCCCCCTTTTAGTGCATCGCACTGCTACGAGTGTGATATTGCGCTTATACAACAGTTTGACGACATAATCGTGTTTATAAAAAAGAGAATCAAACACAGAGGCTGCGTCCGAAACCGCCTACTACTCAGTAGGTACTGCGTTTGAATTTAAGCGTACTACTCGGCCGTTAGAAAAGTACGTTCTATACAGTATGAATGTCAGAAGTATGAATGGAATTCGGACGTACTACATCCGCCATTTTGTCATGGTCACGTGACCTACCTGCGTCAGTTGCGTCGATTTACTTCCATTCATGAATTCTCTCGCGGAGCATCATGGGATAGCGCAGCGTGCATGGGATGCGCACTTCAGAATCTCGCCGGAAGTAGTAAGTCATCCGGGTACTTCTCGCATACTGATTTTCGAATTCTATGAATTTGAACATACTACTCAGCTCGCAAACTGATTTTAGCGTACTGTATAGTATGGAAGTATGCGTTTTCGGACGCAGCCAGAGTCTCAAAAACCCTTTTATATGAGGAACTACTTTCTTCCGCCACTCATTCACATCTGCAGCTGACGTCAGAACAGCAGAAACCGTTGCTACTTCACCAACGTCACTTTAGAGCTAGTATTTGAATGATTCTCTAGCGTAGTATTTAAAATGATTACAAAACCCCTGATTTTGCTGACATTTTAAAATTATAAGGCTGAACAGCATGAAATGCCATCAGTCTACAGAGATTTCCAAGTATTTCTCTGTTGCAATCGGGAGATCACAATAATGAACCCTGAAAAAGCCAAAGCAAAGCAAACACAACCAGATTACTATAGTATAATTACAGCACTACAACATACAAAAGAAAGAGATCGACTTAGAATGTCGCTTACCTGTTTTATAATGATTTGATCAGCTGTACTTTGAAATTACGCCGAGTTTTTCTCCTCTTAGGACTTATTATGCGATCTCTGTCGCCATCTTGTGGCGGAACGTCAACCTCAACTCAACTCAACTCAATTTATTTCTAGAGCACTTTCAACAAACCACAATGGGTACCAAAGTGCTGTACATAAAAACAGATGAAACACATGCAAACATACAAGGAGCCAAAGTACATAAAATCACAACACATGATTAAAAGCTAAAGAAAATAAGTGTGTTTTCAGTGACCTCTGAAAAGACTCAAAAGTTGGAGCTGTTCTTAGGGAGGGTGGAAGATCATTCCAGAGTCTTGGAGCTGCTACTGAAAAAGCTCTATCACCTCGACATTTCAAGCGTGATTGTGGAACTTGCAAATAGAGTTGATTCTTAGAGCGAAGAGATCTCACGGGTTGGTGTATATTAATTAACTCAGAAATATACTCAGGGGCCAGGCCATGAAGGGATTTAAAAACATACAGCAGTACTTTGTACTGAATTCTAAACTGGATTGGTAGCCAGTGTAGTGAAATCAGTACAGGTGTAATGTGCTCTCGTTCTTTTGTGCCTGTTAAAAGCCTGGCAGCTGCGTTCTGGACCAGCTGCAGTCACGAGAGAGAGCCCTGACTCACACCCAAATACAAGGCATTGCAATAATCCAGACGAGAAGAGATGAAAGCATGAACAACCTTCTCTAAATCACTTGAAAGAGAGGACAGACTTCAGCTTGGCAATATATCTAAAATAGAAAAAACTATTTTTGACAACTGCATTAATTTGCCGATCAAATTTAAGCTCAGAGTCAAAGATAACACCAAGACTTTTTACGTAGGAATGTATTTTTCCAGGAAGCAATGACATATTGCCATTAGAATCCGAACCTTTTTGACCAAAAACAATAAATTCACATTTGTCCTCATTCAGTTGGAGAAAGTTATTCGCTAACCAATCCTTCACATCAGCCAAACAATTAAACAAAGCCTGAAGGGAGGATTGATCCCCAGATTTTATGGGGAAGTAGATTTGAGAGTCATCAGCATATAGATGGTAATTTACGCCATTTACCGTCTTTGCTCTGTTCAGTATGACAAGCTAATGGCTGCTGACTTGGTAAATCTCTGAAATTATGAATATTTAAAATAGCCACTATTCTTATAATAAACTGCATATTTGCAATCTAAACAACTACATTCCCAACTAAAAAAAAGCCTCAAAAGTACATTATGTTGTCCAACAGCAGCAATTTTTATAAAACTGTTTAGTCTCTCTTTAGTTCTAGTGTGGGTGGAGTAATACACAAGGGTGAAGAGGCTGTACAAATGCTGATATTGCTTTAATATCTCACGGCTATCAGCCAGTCAGATTCGAGGACCAATCAGAACTGTTGTATGAATACATTTGTATTACTGTATTTATCCTTTAATCCAAGTTTTACACCTATTTGAGACTGTAATGGATCACATTTTTCATCTGAAAGTGAAAATTTTTCCTAAAAGAGTCATATTTAGGTTGTTTTGTTAGTAAATATAGTTTTAGAAATTCAGTTTCAAGAGTTTATGAATTAAACTATTGTGGTGAGTCTAATATTAAAATCATTACTGTGATTAGCCGATTTAGCATATTTTTAAAAAAAGTTAAGGCGCTTTTATTCTATAACCTGTATAAAGGGCAAAAACATGACATTTTTACCTTAATATTGTGTTATTAAGAGTAAAAATGTCCTGTGTAGCCTTTTAATTAACATAAAAACTCGATGTTTACAAGAATATGTTTAGCCTGTTGGTCGGCTAGCCATTTGTAAAATACAAAGGAATCTTAAATATTATAATATTCAAGTTAATATGATGACAATATTATAATAATGATTTCTGCCTGCTTGTTTACATCGGTTAAATATTGCTTGGTGATGGTGTAGAAAAGAAAGTGTGCTGTTTGTCCTCCTATCCAGAAGAGGCGCCATTGTTTTGCTCATTTTCTGAAAAGTGCGCGCTCTTTTCTGGCGTCATAAAGCGGCGCGTAGAAATAAATATTAGGAAGAATGGATTAATATGAACGTGTTCTCACAATTGGCGGTTCTT